>CAOLHI010002749.1:0-291142 GCA_948474755.1 Ctenosaura bakeri | reverse complement strand
AATGTGAGTAGAAGGTGTTTGTTCTATGTCCCTTCAGCCTGGTTCCAGCTTTGGTTAGACCTCATCTGGAATACTGTGTCCAATTCTGGGCACCATAACTCACAAAGGATATTGATAAGTTGGAATGTGTCCAGAGGAGGGTTGATCTAGTTGGCAAAGATCTGGAAACCAGGTCCTATGAAAAACTGATTAGGGAGCTGGGAGTATGTTTAGCTCAGAGAAGAGAAGATTGAAAGGTGACAAGACAGCCAACTTTAAATGTTTGAAGGGATGTCATGTAGGAGGTGGAGCAGAGACTAGAACACAAATCAATGCATTCAAATTATAAGGAAAGAGATCCCACCTAAACATTAGTAAGGATTCTTTGCCTGTAAGAACTGCCTGGCAGTGGAATAGATTGCTTCAGGGCATACTTGACTCCCCCTTCTTCAGAGATCTTTAAACATAGGTTGGACAGTAATCTTTCAGGACTGCTTTAACTGTATTGTTGGGAGTGGGTTGGGCTAGATGGCCTTCTCAGTTCCTTTCAACTCTATGACTCAGGAATTTCACTGAAACTTATTGATCTGTATTTCCTGCAGAGGTCACGAAACTACATACTCAGCCAAAACGGCAGACAAAAGGCAGAACTTCTTTGTGCTATGCATAACTGATTTATAGAATTCTCTGGCCAGAGGATGTGGTGACAATGGTGGCTTAGGGCCAGACTCCACAATACATCATTCACACTTTTCAAAAACTGTGC
The DNA here is from genome assembly GCA_948474755.1 of Ctenosaura bakeri. NCBI lineage: Eukaryota > Metazoa > Chordata > Lepidosauria > Squamata > Iguanidae > Ctenosaura > Ctenosaura bakeri. The sequence continues at coordinate 290,397 of CAOLHI010002749.1, read as the reverse complement.
TTAATGCCACCACTTCTGTTTTGCAAGGAAGGCTTCTGCATGGCCACTGATCTGGCACTGAATTCCTGATCTGGATCAGAGCCTTGTCAAAAGTTTCTTGTCAACAAAACAAAACTAAATATGCCCCCCCCCTTTTTAAAATGTGGTTTTGAGAAATTGCTCCTGTTTATTGCAAATGGCAGTTTCACAGGCAAATAGCTCAAAGGGTCAAGAGAGCAAATTTTAGCAGGAAGCCTCTGTGGGCATCTGGACCAATAGAATCACAATAGACAAGCTCTGTTCAAAAATGTTCTCTTAAAATGAAAGTGGCATCATTAAGCATGAGTGCTCAAAAAAGAAATCAGTAATAGCATAGAGCGATGGTTCTTAACCTGGGCTCCAGTGACTCCTGGGGGTCTGCAGAGCCCTCACAGGGGGTCCATGAAACCCTGCTGCTGGATACCAACAGCAACAAGGTTGCAGCAGCAGGGGAAGGTTCAGATGAAGAGGGAGCAGTTTCAGCATCTGCATCTCTCCACTACGTGTCTCTGACAAAAGGGGAATGGCAGCAGTTGTGTGCATGTGCCCAAACTATGACTCTGAGACCAGGGCTTGAATCCCTACTCAGCCATGGAGACCCACTGAGTCAGCTCAGGCAAGTCACATTCTCTCAGCCTCAGAGAAAGACAAAGGCAACAAATCTTGCCAAGAAACCTCCCATGATAGATTCGCCTCTGGGTGATAATAAGTCAGTTTTCAAAGGGGAGAGACATGATCATTACTGTCGGAGTCCAACTCCCTGCCTATGCCTCTCTGCTAGCAAAGAAGGAGAGGTGAAGGTACTTGCCCTAGAAGGAAGAGAAGGCAGCGGGGAGGGTCCAACACAAATAACTAATGGAAACGCTGAGCTGAGTCAAGTCAAGGTCTAATCCAAAAGTTCCAGGAAGCCGAAAGTCCATCCAGAGGAGTCGAGGGACCTGGAGCACAAGGGTCAAAAGGCTTGCGTAGTAATTTGCTACAAGCAAACCGCAAGCTTCACTGACAGATTTAAATAGCCACTGAAAACATGTGTTACTTGTCATTGTTTCCTTTATCTAGCCAACACAGCTTCCCTCTAAGCAATCTGTTTCAGCCTCGTCCATGACTGGAGGCTGAGGGGCTCAGGTGACTGTAATTCCTCCAAATCACTGCTGGTTCCCTCTTCCTCTGGAGCCGGCTGGGGCAACTCTGCCTCCACTTGCCTTTCAACTGATGGGGATGTTTGCAAGCTGGTCTGGTCAATCACTGGCTCTGTATCTGGCACAATCAGTTGCTCATCGACCTCAGAGCCATCATCTATCACAACTACAAAGAAATTGCTGCTGTCAGTGGCACTTTGTTGTTGCGCACTTTCAAGCCATTTTGGACTTATGGCAACCCTAAAGTGATCCTATCACAGTTTTTTTTGTTGTTGTTGTTGGTAAGATTTGTTCAGAAGGGGTTTGTCTCTGCTTTCCTTTGAGGCTGAGAGAATGACTTGCCCCGGGTCACCCAGTGTCTGAGGAGAGATTTGAATCCTTGTCTCTAGAAGTCATAAATAAAGAAATAAAGAAATATTTGAATATTTAAATTTAAATATTTAAATATTGAGTTAACTCTTCGGAGTCCCCAGCAACAAACTATATTTACAGGTGGTCCCTCATATGGAAAAAGTTATGAACCACTGACATAGAGTTTAGTGTGTAAGTGGTTTTCAAAGGAGCTTAGCTGAACTCTTGGTGGACCAACACAGAACCTCCAATGTGCAACAGAAAGCCAGCAGCTGGCACATAACAATGGGATCAGGAGGGAGCTATTGTTACCATATTCAGCATGCAACTAGATGGCTGCTGTGAGTAGCAAGAAGCTAGGGCCATTTCCTCATTAGACTGTTATAATGCTATTATTCCACTTTCAACATCCTATGGAATCCTGGGGTTTGCAGTTTAGGGAGGGGCTTGCAAACCCCAGGATTCCATAGGATGTTGAAAATGGAATAACAGCACTGTAACAGTCTAGTGCGGAAATGGCCTAGATAAAACAGAGCTTTGGACTGTTCTCACAGATCCGATCTTATGCTTCTGAGTTTCACAAGATTTTTGCAAGGGTACTGTTAGATTACTATGTGCCTCAGCTCAGTTTGTTCTCACCTCTCCTTGGATGAAGGACAGGACACACAACTGACAAATAAGCAAACATCACACTCTTATAGCCTGGAAAAAGAATCTTGTGGTTGCAAGCCATCAGAAATGATTCCTTTCCTCCCCAGTCCCTGCAGCCCTTCTAAAAATTGCTGGATAAAGGCTGAGTCAAGACAGAATTAGGCAAAGGTCCATCTTGTCCAGTTGGCACTCTTAAGACTGATTCTAGAGGTCAGACTTTGGAATCTGGCAATTTAAATCCACAGTGTATATAGCTAACTTGTCCCACGGTGCTATAAAAAGTAAGAGGGAGAGATCAAAGGGTGTTTCATGCTCAACTGTGATTATTACCTTTCTCAAGTCTCTTCTGTGCATTGTTCCTTTGCTGGATCCCAAAGTGAAGTGAAAAGAAGCTGAAAGTTTTGCTGAGAAAAGAAGCTGGCAAACTATTCTGTTGTGATCTGGATGAACTGAGCGTCACATCATCAGGGGCCACAATTATAGCGTTATGGTTCTGCTTTCAACTGCCATGACTGCATCTTACTGGAGTCTGAGGTTCATAGTTTGGTGGCGCACTAGGGGTCTCTCGGTGAAAATTCTAAATGCCACAGGATTCCATAGAATGGAGGCTTGGTAGTTAATGTGGAATTATAGCATTATAATTGTGTAGTATAAAAGTGTCCTAAGTCTTTTTTCTACTCTCAACTATTGAAGAAGGCTGCCCAGAAGGAAGAAAGAAGACCAGAACAAGGTAGGGAAAAAGTAACTCAGCATGCTCATGCGTGCTGACATAGAGTACATATTAGTTCCCCACTGAAACATGAAAAGGTACATATTTCAGAATCAGTGAGTGTTTTAGGTGATTGCTGTTTCTCACTTTTTATTCATCAAGGGCAAGAAAGGCAACTGTCAGGGCCAGGCAGATGGCAAATGAGGTCCTAGTGGGATCACTTTTAGGCCCTTTTCGCATTGAGGCTTCTCGCGCGAGCGGGGGAGGGCGGCTCGCGCGAGAAGGCTCCTCCAGGAGGCTGCCGTTTTCCCTCTCCTTCCTTCCGCAGGTGAAGGAACGAGGGGGGAAGCGGCACCGGAGGAGGCTTCTCGCGCGAGCCGCCCTCCCCCCCGGGCGAAGCAGGAGGCTCTCACGTCCGCCCCCCCGCACGCATGCGAAGCAGGAGGTGTCACGTTCGTCGCGCTAGTGCCCCGCCCCACCCCTTCCTTCCGCAGGGGCGGAGGGAAGGAAGTGCGACCCGGCTGTCTCCCCGACGCTCCGCACAGGAGGTAAGTGTGCCTGGGTGCCAGGAGCGTTGCGCAAGCGCGGGTGATTTTCGCTGCGAGGCGAAAATCAAAAAACTCGTGATCGCGCCGCTGCAGCCCCGTGAGCGCGGCAGAAGTGGGAGTGCGCCGTGCAGAGCGACGCTCCCACTCCCGCGAGGCTCACGGGGCTGTCGCGCGACAGAAAGCCCGTGCAAAAAGGGCCTTAGAGACATGCAATTGATCAGAAATGCTTTCTGATTCCCAATAGTTTAGTAATAATAAATAAAACTGGGGGGAAAAGAACAATCTCTTTCACCACTGACCTTGTTTAACTTGCTCATCTTTCCTCCTCCCCATGTTGCTCACATGTAAAATGGGCATCACAATTGGTTGCCTTTAACCAAGTTACTATGCAGTTCTGCTGGCCAGTTTCATCCACAGTAACCCAGAGTTAGCTTTGTATTTGTATGTAGAATTTATGGCTCATAACCTCTGCTAATTGGGTATCTGTTTCTAATTAGTGGGTGTTAAGGTTCTATTTTTAAAAAAGTAGAAGCCATAAATTTGGAATTGACCCACTTTCCTGTAAGAAGCAACAACTTATGGATGGTTTGTATTACTTATGAAATGAAGGCCAATGATTTCTGCAGCATGGTCCTTTTAAGGGTGCTCCAATCCAATTCTCATGGAAAGGAGACAAGGAACTATAGTGAAATATGGGGTGTATCCACACTACACAACTGTATCAGTTTCATACCAATTTAATTGTCAATGGCTTCATCCATGGAATCTTGGAATTTGTAGTTTGCTGAGATCCTTAGACTTATCTGCTAGAGAACCCTAATTCTTTAGTTCAAGGATATGCACTACGGAAGGCTCTCACCAGAATAAAAAATCTCAAGGGTACATAAAATGGAGCCATGGCAATTAAAGTGAAATTAAAGTGTAACAATTATGCAGTGAAGATGTATCCTTGATTATCTTTTTAAAAAAATATAAACAGATTACAAATTTGGAGTTGCCTCCATTTATCTTCTAAAAAAGAGTGGGAAAATAACCCTGCTTACTTTTACTAGAAAAAGTGTAGACAAAGCAGAATTACAAATGGAAGTCCCATTAAGAGACAGTGATTGAACCAAGCTCTACATTTCTGTCACTGTTTTAAAACTTACTAGGATTTGTTGTAAGGTGCTGCCTAGTAATGTTGACTTGAACAGATTTGCCCATACTTACACACCAGACTTGAACTGGAGCCAGGTACTTTGTTTCTATTATTTTTAACATTGACTGCATTAAAAAAAATGAAGTACCTTCACCTACAAAACCTGTTCAAGGTGACATCTGTCAAACATAACACTGATGTTATAGAGAGATAAGGGAAGGTTATGAATGGTTGAGGTGGCTGAAAGGTACTGCACTTCCTGGGCTGTTTCGTGAAACATATAATTACGTCTTTCCACAAGAAGTGTGTTGTAAACTTGGCAAGTAGAGCTGAGAAAAATTACGTTTTGAAGCACAACTCCCACAATCTCTCAGAGCCCATGCCATTCTGGGAGCTGTAGTCCAAAAGACTAACAATGAGAATTCATAAAGTGGATTATTCATGGAACGTTTATTTTCTTCTCTTTCTTACAAAAAGGAGGGGTCTTCAAGGTCATGCTCACTAGTTGTCTATAGTTCATTAGGAAGGGATATTACCAATTACACAGAGAAAAGAGGATGGAAAACCAACAAATAACAATCATTACTTTTGGACAATATAAGCTTGTTGACAGTTGACACTAAACAAATATACCAATGGGCTGTTATCTCTTTGAGTGTATGTGACCTATAATAGTTCTTGGGCTGTGCTCAGTTGCTACTAGTTCTAATAGCTATCCACTATCAGAGGAAGGATTTCTGTACATACTAGTTGATGAGGAACATGGGTGGGAAAGCATTATTATCCTTGTATGGTGTCCATACAAGTCTGGCTGTTGTGAGAAAAGTATGGCAGGCTGGGTAGGTTTTGAGTTTAATCCATCATACCTCTGCTTATGCTACTTATTCTAGGGAGAAAGGGTTAAAATAAAAACTTTTTAAAATGCATACCATAACAACGAGCCATTGAATTCTTCTTAGCATCTCCTTCATCTTGACATCTAGGACCCTTTCCACACGTGGAGGGAGAAACGGGGGAAACACACTGAAATGGAGCTTACCGGCAGCCAGGTAAGTCCGTCGCTGCACGGAGCAGGGCGAGTTCGCTGCTCCACACTCCTGCGGCATCTGCGGCATCCTGTGGCGTCCAAAATGGCGGCTTACGGCTGGCGGAGGCTCTCCACCAACCGGAGAAGCTCGCCAGCTGGAAGCCCGCCCCCGGCAGATCTGCAGGCATTCACTTGCGCGCGCCTGCAAATCTACACTGGGGCGCTGCGACGGGACTGCACGGGGCTGCATGCTCGTGCTTTTTAAAAACCTCTTTGAAAAAGGTTTTTAAAAAACACGCGGCGCCACCACTTCCGGTCGCTTCAGAACGGTTTGGGATGTGGAACTTAAAAATTATATACGCCCCAGCGCACTCCACGATGTAAACGACCTCCATTAGAGGTCACACTGCCCCGTTTTAATTACCCAGTGTGAAAAGGGCCCCTAGGACAAATATCTAGTTTGCCCATTCATAAGGCCAGCCTTAGTGACGTATTCCTTAATCTCCCTTTGTCAAGGCCATTAGTTCTTCCTTCAAAGTTCAACATACATCACAATTCCTTTCCTCCAAGTTAATGCTTGTGATCTGAAATCCTTTAGACTATGGGCTGTTTCACGCTGAACTAGAATAGCACCATGATTCTACTTTAACTGTAATGGCTAGATCCTATGGAAACCTGGAATTTGTAGTTTGATGGGGTACTAGAGGAGTACTCTGGCTGAGAATTAATTAATTAATTAATTAAAATAAATAGATCTTTAACAAATCCATGATATCTGATAATACATTATTATCAAATGGCTGAGAATTCTAAAGGCCTCCCCCCACCAAAGATAATGTGGAATCATAGCACTATAACTGTGTAGTTTGAAAGGATTCTGTATTTACAAATCAATCATTGTTTTAAAAATATTCTGAACTATCTCCAGGTGTTATATTCTCATTTCTCATTGCATAAATCTCACTGTAAAAGGTGTGTTGTTCATGCCCTTGAAAGATAATCCAAAATCAATAGTGGTGGTTTGCATAGCCTTTTAGTGGACTGTATGTCTTTGCTTAGCATGGGAGGGCAATTACAAAATGTGAGTGTGTTCAAATATATGTGCAGTGTGCAAAGAAAACAAAATGAAAATGGTGACAGAAGGGAGCAGCTAGAGCGGTGGTAGGCTCTACGAACAACAGTGGAGCAGCTTCTGTTGCCACTTAATAATTATGTCCCAAGCAGCTATACAAATGATTATTTCATGCCACAACAGCCATGATGAACCCTCCATTTCAGAGATGACAACTGGGATATGTGTAGCCAAAAATCATCAGAGTGTGATTAGGATGGCAAACATTATTAATTAGGAAGATCTCACAAGCTAGAAAAGACTGCAGCAATTTAGTTTTCCCTGAGAGCCTACAAGGAAGGGCAAAATTTTGCCCTTGTAGAGTGCAGACTACTTCTGTACTTTCAACTCCATTTTCAGCAGCTGAAGAAAACTGAGGATAAAGGGGGAAAGGGGGAGGAACAGAGGGAAACTAGGACATTTTAAAAGCAGGGGGAAGAATGGGTTGATAGAGAATTAATTGGAGTTGTCCCTGCCAAATCAGGAAAGTTGGGAAATATGCCATGCTTTCAAGGGTTCCTCTCAAGAGTAGTGTGGGATCTGCTGTGGCATGGCTCCTTCCTCTGTTGATCTTGGATGTCTAATGTAACATGGGAGGAGACTGTGCTGTGGCTCCCTTTCACATCAGTGTTTCTAAAACCCAGCCACTTAGCTTACCTTCCTAAAATCTGTCACAGACTGTCAAAAGGAAATTGAGAGATATTGAAAGAGAGAGAAAGAGAGAGAGAGAGTTTGGACCTGGCTGGGAAATTCTCAGAGTTGTAGTCTAAGCATTATTAAAAACCAGTTGCCTCAGGTTAGGATGTGAACCAACTTTAAATAAGCACATGCATGCATGTGACATGACAATTTAACTAATATCCTTTCTACCACTTGTCACAGATGATCACAGTTTTGGCATGTGACACATGGTATGCAAAGAAGATAGCTTTCAGTGTAGAAGTATTATTTTCCTGAGCAACAATTTTTAGAAAGAGCCATTTCAATGCCCAGGGAATGTGCACAGATGTTACTGCATGCCAACAGGTCATTTTAATATGAACTTTTGCTTGATGAATTGAGAAGCTTAGCCAAAGAGTGGGAAATTAAATAAACACACAACAACATTGAGGTCAATATACAGCATAACCAAACTATCTCCTAACAGGAAATACAGAGCAATCTTGAAAATGCCCACTACACAATGCTTTGTGATGCTAACATATCTGACATTTCTTTTTCTAAAGGTCAAAATCTAACATTCTTGGGCTATAATCCTGGGCACTCTTAGGCCATTTCCGCTCTACATTGTTATAATGCTATTATTCCACTTTCAACATCTTATGGAATCCTGGGGTTTGCAGTTTAGGGGTGGCATTTAGAATTCTCAGCCAGAGAGCTCTTGGGCTTCAGTAAACCACAGACCCCAGAATTCCACAGAATGTTGAAAGTGGAATAATAGCACTGTAACAGTTGTTACTGCAGTTCCTAAGCCGCACTTGAGGTGACCTCAGATATCATTTTGATATCAATAATCTGGCTCTCTTCCACCATCCCTCTCCACATGTCTGCGAGGTCCACCGGACAAGCCTGCAGTCAGGCTCGGCCCATAATTGCTGCAATATTCCAAACGATACAGGCAAGCCAGAAATAGCCATCTCACCGCTTTAGGAGACCTCAAAGGCAAGTACTCTATTATGTATGCACGCAACTTACAAAGAACTCCCTGCTACGAGCAGGCAACATGACAAGCTGGATACTCAAATGTCAAGCACTGTGCATCTGCATACTGGCTACTCTATTGTCAATTCGGACCTAACTTAATCATGTTAAATTCTGACCTTTCGGAGGCTTTGTCTCCAGCTTTAAACTCATTTTTTCCCCCCAAGTATAGAATAGCCTGTAGCTTCTTTCCTCCCTATAAAAACCCCTGACTTTGAGAGCTTCTTTGGATCGCTCCTGATTTCCATCCCTTCCTGCTGCCACTTTGCTGGGCTAGCCTTCCCCTCAGTCCCACGTACTGAGACTACGCATCTTCGAACCTTCACAGTGATCTACCCGGGCTTCAGGACAGGTATAGTATCACCCAAATCAACAATCCCTCTTAAAATTCCCTCTGTCCCACTCCAACCTTTATTTTTCTATAGTCCTCTGTGTGATTGTGCTGCATGCACTGTTTGTCTGTATTTTAATAAAGATCACAATTATTCTTAACTCCAGTTTGCTTCTTGGCTTGGCCTGACCCTGTAGACGTTGGGTAAAAGATTCCACTGCGTTGCCCTGCCTCTCGCATTGCTAGCTTGTGCTCTTTGGCTAATTTCCCCAACTGTTTCATTGTGAGCACATTTAGGTGTCCCTCACGGGACCCCCAGTAAACAGGGTAACACAGTGTAGTGAGGAAATGGCCTCAATTTGAAACAAGTCCTATTGAGTCAGTGAAATCTACTTGTGAGTAAACAAGCATGATTATGTGTTCTAAGCGCTTAATTTGAGCCAACTTTGTTAAAGTTAACATTAGTCAGCGTAGGAATCACTCAGGCTCTTTCTGCAACTGAACAATTTTCTGAAGTCATTGCGTGGGGATCCAGAGAAAGCCTCTTCCGGGAGGGGAGTGCTTCTGTCAACCTCTCCCTCTGCTCCAGCTGCCTGCTAGACAAGAGGAAGTGTGATGGCTCCGGCCTGCCCTTCCGCAATGCAGCCTGGCACTTTCCCAGGCTGTGCTGGGGGAGAAAGCGTGGCCATTACACTTCCTGCTGTTCCGCACAACAGGTAAAAGTGGGAGGGAGGTGGGAGGACTGCGTAATCATGTGTCATTGTCAGGAGAAACCCGACAATTATTTAATCCATGATTGTGACAGGTTGCCCTGGGATTGCCACAGGATTGCGACAATGTCATGCAGAACTGTTGTCACGATCCCGCGGCAATCATGTGGCCATTGCGGGTTGTGTGAAAAGGGCCTCAGTCTCTGAACATGAGAATGTAGAGAATACTATTGAGTATGTGGAAAGTTTTGTTCCATCCCATCAGTTTTTGGGCTTCCAGGTTGTAAATTCTGTAATAATTTGAGCCTAATTGCCATTCATTTTAGGAAGCACTGATTGACTGCAATCCTGTATGACTTGGGGTAGTGTAATAGTTCTGCATATAGGCCTAAGCTAGGCAAAGCCATATACCATCATTACCCTGCACACTTACAATATAGCTCCCCCTGCCCAATCTTTCTGTGTTTTGTGGGGAGTTCTGGGGGCACGGTGAAAGAAGCAACTGGTTGTGTTCCCATAAGCCAGATGTGAAATGATTACATCAGCGCTGAAATCTGCTAGGATCCTCTGGAGGTCTCTGTGGCTAACATAAACATTTTGCATCTGGCTACAGGGACACAGCCAGACATTTCTCTGATTCTACTGCTCCTCACAAGGCATGAAATGGCCATCTAAGAGGGCTTAAAAGACTGTATGATAAGTCTGGGAAGCAGGGCTTTGGACAATGCAACAGGAGGAAGGGAATATCAACCTCCACAATGCCTAAAAAAAAAAAAAAAAAGGACGTACACAGGCATAAGGGAAATTTACAGGTAAGTACGTCACTAACAGATGCTTGAAAATGTATATGGCAATTGAGACTCAGAGGGGCTTAACTCACCAACTACTTTCCAGCCAAATGAGCCAGTAAACAATGACCCTTTATTGCTTCACAAGCTGATTTTGAAAGTAAGTGATTACAAAAAATGACTAATAATCAGTAATGAATAATAAATAATAAAAGTTTTTGATAGTCTTGTTATTATTGTTGTTGTGTGCCTTCAAGTCATTTCTGCCTTATGGGAACCCAACGGCATGGAATTTTGGCTGAAAGATGGGATAGAAATGCTCTAGATCAGTGGTTCTTAATCTGGGGTCTGTGGAACCCTCACAGGGGGTCTGTGAACCCCTGCTGCTGGACACCAACAGTAGCAGCAGCCACAGGGATGTGGCAGTCTGTGAAGGTGTGTGTGGGTGCTGAAACTGCTCCCATAGTTGCAAATGAGAGAGCATTTTAGGAGCATGCAGATATATGCTCACTGCTGTGCCCCTTACTAAAGGGACACAGCAGCAGGTGTATGTGTACACCCAAACTGTGTCTCTGGGGAGCAGAGTTTGAATCCTTACTCGGTTATGGAAACCAACTGCTTGACCACAGACAGGTTACATTCTCTCAGCCTCAGAGAAAGGGAAAGAAATCTTGCCACGTAAACCTTCATGATCAGTTCTCCTTAGGGTTGCCATCAGTCAGTTTTCAAGGGGGGGGAGACATGATGACTAAAAAGAACCTCCCCCTGTCAGTGGCACTTTGTTGTTGTATGCCTTCAAGTCACCTCTAACCCTAAAATAAACCTATCACAGTTTTTTTTCCCCAAAGAGGGTCTGCCTTTGCTTTCCTCTGAGAGAAGGTGACTTGCCCAAAGTCACCCAGTGTCTAAGAGGGGATTTGAAGCCTTTAATAAATAAACAAACAAATATTTGAATATTTAGATCTTGAGTTAATCTTGGGGGTCCCCAGCAACAAATTATATTTAAAGGGGGTCCCCATTAAAAAAAAAGGGTTAAGAACCACTGAGAATGAGAGAGAGAGAGAGTGTGTGTCACAGTTCCTTGGGCTGCTTTTTACAGCAATATAAAGGGACTAGACATCCAATAAGTGCCTCACCTAATATGCCCTTAAAATGTTATATAAATATACAATGTCATTATCAGTTTTGTATGCTGCCAAACTCTTTGGCACCTGACACAGCCATAGAAGTTTCACCACTGGATTTTATATAAGTAAGCAGCTTTCCTGGCAGCTGTTCTGAAACAAGCTATGTTTGGACCAAGGTAATGAGCCCTTTCCTGAAGAAAGCTGGCAGGTAATTTCCTGCTCTGTACTTTGGCATCACTGCTAGCTTTTAACTTTGTCAGCAATGCAGTCGTGTAGGGACAGGGGTGAGGGGAGCGGTTTGCCCCAGCCGGCAATGTTTTTGGGGCATCCCACACTTCTGCATACCCTGGCCACGCCCCTACACACAATGACCACGCCTCTCATGCCATAGTCCCCCACTCCACACACTCCAAGCTTTGCCACTGCAACAATGGCCTTTGATTGGCTGTATTTATTATTGTTATGTGGCTTCAAGTCATTTCTGACTTATGGAGACCCAAAGGCAAATCTGTTACATGGGTTTTATTGGCAAGATTTATTCAGAAGGGGTTTGCCCTTGCCTTCCTCTGAGGCTGAAAGAGTGGGATATTGGTTTCCATGGCCAAGTGGGGGTTCAAACACCAGCGTCATAGTCCAAATCTCAAAATAGTATACCATACCAGCTTTCCATTGGCTGTGTACACAGAATTAATGGTTAGGAGATGAAGAGTGCCTTGAAAACTAGAATGACCTACAAGTGCATGCAACCTCTAAGTTACAAGGCATAATACCAGAATTCCTGTTTCCAACTCTGTCACAGATCTGTGGTTTGACCTTGGGCATGCCTCTTCATATTTTATGACAGTGAAGATACATCCACCTCTTTCCATCATTTCATCCTTGGTTATAGAGTGAGGATAATAGCAGCCTTCTTTCTGATGTGCATTTATATTAGCAGATAAACAATTCTAAGTTGTAGTTAAGTTGCATTGCCACATGGCCTACTGGTGAAAACAAACAGAGCCATTTCCTTAATGACTCTGGAGACTGGTTTACAGATGACAATATTTCTGTAAATGTGAATCAGAGGAAGAGCTTCCTGGAATCTCTGGAGCATGTTGTCATCGCTGTAACCAGCTGTTGAATGAACATAACTTAATTATTAGGTTTTTTAGTTTATTATCTACAAAAGAAATAGTTTTCATTACTAAAACTGTGGTTTAGAGCAGTTTTCCAGAAGGCAGGGTAGTAGCTGTAAGGAAAATATTTTCATGTGTTCCAGTTCAGATAAGATATAATAAAGTATGTGCCTTTAAGTCACCTGCCTACCTATGGCAACCCTGTGAATGTCATAGACATAATAACTGTGATTTAATTTCTTAATGTACAATTGTTTATATAAATGTGGGCTATTCAGGTGTATGTGTAATGACTGTAGTTCAAGAGAAAGAAGGAGGGAGAGAATGAGAGAGAGAGACAGAGAGAGGTGCAAATACCCATTTCAAATCAGGAAAAGTTGTCATACTAATAATAATAATGAGTTGCAAGACACCATTTCAAAGTCAGAAAAGGTTTTCAGACACTAAGACCTACAGCAAGCCATAACACACAAATGAACTATAACAACATTGGCTGTAATTCTGTTTTGCAATCTATGTTGCATGCATTTACACATATTTAGCTACATAGCTGTGGTGCTAAGGAAACCCCTAGTGAATTGCAAGGATGCGTGTCAGAGCACTGACAAGAGCATCCTGACGCACATCAGCATTGTCTGGGCAGTGTCCTGATGTGCACTGGGAATGCCCAAGGCGCATTAGCCCTTTGTCCATCAGTCCCAATGTACCTCAGTCCCATTGTGCATTGGTCCCAATGCAAATGGTAACTTATTCCCCCTCTTAATTGTAACTAGTTGTTATTCTTGCTGTTACCTAGGTGTTAGATTGAAAACAGGTGGTTTGATTCGCCAAAGAAAAGTCTGAGCATTATCTGGAAACATTCTGACATTTGAGAGGATCTCTGGATTGCTATCTGCCTTCACAGTAGGCAGGAATTGGGCTGGGGCAAACAATATTACAGCACTAGCAGCCTGTTTAAGAAGCAGTAGCAAGTAGCCATGTGCACATCAGAAGAAGGAGAAAAATGAAAGCAGCTGGGCAGCAGGGGCTAGATCTGCAGACCAGGAATAAAGGGTGAAGCAGCAGCAGTTCTCAGTTTTCCCCATGCCGCAGCAAGCTTAGGCAAGCAACTCTGGCAAAAGACGGCGTGGGGGAGTATGAGGCTAAGGAAGGAAAGTTTTCAGTGCCAGCCCAGGTCACCATCTGCCTTAAGGAGGAGCAAGAGGAGTGTCTGGGGGACCTTATCACTTGAATTGCTAATAATAATACTTACCGGGTCTTGCACGGCAAACATCACTGCAGGGTAAGGTACACTTTTGATGATCTTCATGGAGTGAGACCAGGGTGTTAAATTTGATTGACACAAAGTGGCAGATCAAGGCATGTGATAGGAGTAAGCAAGTCAGCTAAGCAGTTTGTCCTTTACACTAACCATTCTGTTTTGGCATTGACCCACCTTCCCACCCTCAATGCAGTGTGAGGTAATCTGGTCACTCTGTGGCCAGATAGGAATCCCCCCTTTTCCTGTGGAGAGGGTTCACCTATTCCATACTGTATTTGATGGACCTTGGGGAAATTGGCTCAGGGTGGCGTCATTAATTTTGGCATTACCTTTGGCAGGTAATGGGGGAGAATAAGACTTCTGTGATCAGTACTTGGCACCACTTTGGTGTGGGAGAGGGCTCTGGAACCCTCTCTTTAGGGTCCTGTGTTCCAGGGAGTTGAGGAAGGAGGGTACCCTTGAAGTTAACCTGGAAATAAGTCTCTCACTTTCAGGACCCTGCAGATTGTGTGGAAGTTCCATGGGTTACCTTCTGAGATGCTGGACTGGGGAGCAACCAGAGCATTTGGATTGCCCCTGGGACTGAGACATTATCATCCATGGGTAGGCTGAGCAGGTTGTTACTGGGTGTCCTTGGGATCGATTAGACCCACATCAGGTTGCTTCCCTCTGTTTTTGTACCTTTCAGGCCAACACAATTTTAAATAGGGTGGGTCAAAATAAAGTGGCACTTAATGAATCCACTTTTGTGTCTAGTGTCTTTATTCCATGGTTAAACATTTAAAAAGTATGCTGTTACTATGGTTCAGACATATCCGATGATAGCACTAGATATCTCTTGATATCAAACTTATTTGGCCTTCACTCGACCTTTTTCTGCCACCCTGCTCCACGTGTTTGCAAGGCCACCGGCCAAGCACGTAAACAGGCGTGGCCGGTTAATGGTTGGACGTTCCAATCCCCACTTAGGCAGGCAGATTAACACCACTCTGTTGCTTCAGGGACCTCTTTTGCAGAAACACCTTGCCTAAGCGCGACTTTACACAATGACGCTCGGCCTTGAGCCGGCACTCTTGCAATGCTAATCTATTTGCATACTGGCTACTCTATTGTTAAATCTGCACTAAGCTGATCATGTAAAACTTGACCTTTCCCAAAGCTTTGTCCCACTCCAAACTTGCATTGTTCTCACCGAGTATGAATGGCCTGTAGGCACAATCCACCCTATAAAAAGCCCCCAATTCCAAGTCCTCCTCGGACAGCTTGGATCGCTCCTGAGTTCTATCCAGCCCTGCTGCCGCTGTGTCCAGCGAGTCGTCCCCTCAGCGAACCGCATTGAACTTTCTTCTCTGCAATCCTCCGCTTTTCTCCAGGACTACAAGATAAGGTAAGATATCACCCATTTCCCCCCAAAACTCTCATTTCTAATTTCTAGTTAGCTGTGTGCTTGTGTTGTCTTTTCTGTTGTTTGTCCTTTAATAAAGATATCATGTTTACTATTTTAAACTTGTCTGACTACTCTTCTGACCTGACCCCGTAGACATTGGGTTACAAGATCCCTGCTAAGTTACCCTGCCTCTCGCTAGCTTAAGAGAGTGTTCAAGTTAATTTCCCCATCTTGTGTTTTGCTTAGTTATTTGGGCGCCCCTCCCGGGACCCCCAGAATACAGGGTAACAATGCTATCATCCTTGCACCTTGCTTAAGCTGAGTCATTGAATATTATTGGTTGGTTGGCTGGTAGTAGAATAAAAGAAAAGCATATCTTCTTTTCAAGTATACTGTCATCATTAAAATGAGCTTACATCTTAGTTACATTTTAATATCCTTAGTCCACTGATGCTTTCTAATGGAACAGTGTCAGATCAAAGAAAGTGTGAAATGAATTGCCAAGACTGAGCAACCAACAATACCTATGATAGTCTCCTCTCCAAGCTCCTTTGCTTGTCTGCCTCCTCTCACTCTCCACTAACTAGGACAATAGCTGTGTTTAGGAGGCTGCAGACTATCTGACTGAATCATCATAATTCACCAACTAGATGCCAGCATGGATTATATTTTCTGTTTTGTGTTGTTTTGAAAAACAGGAAATTTTACAGGTACCTAGTACAAAATTCCTGTAATTACCTATCTGATACAGGACTGGATTACTTTGCTTTTTAGAATCTACCATGTTTCCAAATGTTATGTAGGTGTGTGATTTTTTTTTTAAAAAATCAGCCAGTTTTGGTTTTCCAATGCATGTCAATGGTAGAGAACTAGCAATGCAGACTTCTGACTCTTGATTCAGATTCAGGGTCCAGACAAAAACAGATTGTGCCTATATCTGAATCACTAAATTGGACTCAAAACCAAATTAGAGGCCATGTGCCCAGTCCTAATAGCAATCACAAAATCAAATCATTGCCAAGACCCTGCATCAGAGGCTATAATGATGGAGCTGCATCACTGAAGTTATACATAACCAGGCTAGTGAACTGCAACAATGCATAACGGGGCATTGCCCAAGATGTTTCCTTTTACAATGGGGGCTTCCATTGTGCAACTGCACACATTATGCATTGGAACTGTAATGCAACAGCTAGGTTTCTAGATCTACTTGTATAATGGTCCCAGTTGGTGGCACTATGTCTCCCCTCTCCTCCTAAAATTAAAAATGTTGCATGGTGGCACAATTCAAATTTATGCAATAGTAACTCACTTTACAATGGCCTAACTCCCCAACAGGACGGCAGCCAATGTTTCTCCAGAGTAATTTTCCTCTGGGAGAGGAATGCAATATGGGAATGCACAGAACACCTTGTGTTGCAAATTGTATATACAGAGTCTCTTACATTGCACAGTTATAGCAGTATGCTACCATTTCAACTGCCATGGCTTCATTCTCTGAAGTCCTGGGATTTGTAGTCTGATAAGACACTAGAATTCTCTTAAGTCCCTCATAAAACAGCAAATCTCAGGATTCCAGAGAATGGAGAAGGGAAATTGCTATCAAAAGTGCTACAATTGTTAAGTGTGAAAGAGATATATGAAAAAACAGCCTTCTGTTTTCTATCTGTAAACCAGCATGGAAAAGAATGCTTCTGAATGGGAAAGTAGCAGGGCATGTGCACTGAACAATCTTTTCATGAGTCACCACATGATTTGCAACATGAGCAAATAATTTGCAAAATGTTAGGGACAGGCCAGCCGAATCCGAGAATCCTCAAATCCTTGAATCCTTGGGAAGGATTTGAGATTTGCAAATCCAAACCCCTGGGCCAAAACAGGCGAATCGAATCTTTCGAATCCCTGCACACCCTGGGGCCTGAGCACCCTGGATCAGGTCTGTGCGGGCATGTAGGGCCGGCGAGAGTCACTTTCCCGGATGCCAGGAGGCCTGAGCCGATGTGAGAGCCCCAAATCAGGCCCGCATGGGAGTGTAGGGCCAGCGAGAGTCGCTTTCCTGCACACCCAGAGGCTTGAGCTGGCGCAAGAGCCCCAGATCAAGTTCGCTCCTGCTGCTTGCCCCTGTGGCTGCCTCCCTCTGCAAGGTAATTATTCTCTTCTTCCTATTCTTTTGACTTGAGACTGGAGGGTAGGGATTGGGACTGGACTAGAGGCTGGTGTTTGTTTTTGTTAAGTACCTTCTTTGTTTTAGGACTTGAGACTGGACATCAGGGTAGAGAATTGAGACTGGGCTAGAGGCTGTTTTTGTTTTTTGTTTTTTTAAAGTGCCTTCCTTTTTGCAGGACTTGAGACTTCACTGGAAAGTACAGTGTTTTTGAAATTGCAAAGACAGCTGAAGAAGATTGCTTTGCATGGCTCCCTTGCAAAGCTCTTTCATACACAATTCTGGGATTTGTAGTTGGACAAGGTGTCACAGCCTTCTCTGTCAAAGTGTGCTGGTGCATCATCAAACTACAAACCCCAGGATGCCAGAAGGAGCTATGCAAAGAAAATCCAGTTTTGACCTGGATTTCTCTGTACTGCAGTATGTGGGATTAATAATCCACATTTTCCTGCTTGTGTAGAAAGGGCCTTCATCTCATTTTCAATCTGGCGACATCCTGAGGCAAAACGATGACAATTGTCCTGGCCAGATTTCTTCAGAGGGAGGTTTGCCTTTGCCTAGGCTTTTGCTAAGGCTGAGAGAGTGTGTCGTTCCCAAGATTATCCTTGCCCTTTTTTTTTCTTGTAATAGTCAACCCAGGAGATGGCATCATCTTGAGCATCCTCTAACATCTGGAGCTACTTCCAAATTACATGTAATTCTTAATAAGAAGTATATGGGTATGTTTTCCTGAAAGTGAAAACTGCTATTTAATTTGTTTTTCAATAAACAGAGATGTCAAATTCTGCTTCAAACACTTTTCAGTAGAAGTGCTTTGTTTCCCTTGTTTTTTAAATCTTTTTGTTAAAAAGGATTCAAAAGATTCAAGATTCATGAAATTTGTGGATTTGCAGAACCTTCCAAGGATTCGGATTCAAAAAATTCATTCGTCCCATCTCTACAAAATATGGAAAAGTGGCTGCTTGGATTTGCAGAACTGGAAGATGGCAACTGTAAGAGAGACAGAGAAAATTTGGGTGTTTTGTAAAGATTTGGAAATTTAGAAATTAAGGTTTAAAAAGGCAGAACAAAGAGAGAGAAAGACCAGCAAGGAAAAAAAATGGAGGAGGAGAAAAGAAAACGTCTTGGAGTTTTGCGGGAGGGGTGAAAGGGGTTTCTAAGCCAACAAAGGCTGAACAGATCCTGGGCTAGAGGGAAAGGCCAGAAAAAAAAAAAAAGAAAAAGAAAGAAAGAAAAAAGTTGGTAATTCTTCTGTAATGGAGAGATGGAAAAGAAAAGATCACTGAGAGGGAGTAATGATTTTACAACCCAGACATGTATTTTTGCTAGTAATATAATTAATATAATATGATATAATATATTAGTTGAGATTCTGTAAGTTGATTTGGTGGCATTTAAGAACAACAGCAAATTGAGCATAAAAATTCAACAGGCAGAACTATACATCTCTCTTCTAGAGCTCCCAAGCCATCCCCACACTAGACTGTTACAGTGCTATTATTCCACTTTCAACATCCTATGGAATCCTGAAGTTTAGGGAGGCTGTTGGGGAGACTTTGAGGAACTGAAAATGAGGCTGTTGGGGAGACTAAAAAGGGATTTTTTTTTCACAGCAGCAATTAGAACATGTGGATCCAGTGGAGAAGGGGACACGTGCCACTGTCCCATACCCAACAACTTTGGAGACTGAACATATGTTACAGCTAGGCTGTGTGGAAGGCATTACCCAGGCCATATTTATTAAACAAACTTCCATATGCCGACAGCTTCTGTTTGCAATATGCGACTGGTAGCCCAGTGTCAGCTCCACCTGCACTAATTTCTTTCATAGCACTTCCAGTCTTGGCATAAAATAATGCTCTTACTCAGCACTCAGGAGAGAACAATTTGCTAGACACAACAATGCTTAATCAATGCAGTGAAACTGCTTTCTCCCTGTTGCCTCACAGCTTTAATATGAAATGTTTAATGGAACATGGAGGCTGGCCAATTTGCTCTAATACAAGGAGATCAAGTTTGCTTTCAGAACACACACATAACAATATCAAAATATCTCTGAACACACTTTGGAAAATGACATGAAACCAAAAGAGAGAGAGAGAGAGAGAGAGAGAGAGAGAGGGGAGAGAGAGAGAGAAAGAAAGAAAGAAAGAAAGAAAAAAAAAAAAGGAAAGAAAAAAAGGGAAAAAGAAAGCGATTTGATAATTTGGGTTTTGATAATTGGTAATAATTATAAAGTATTTGATATACAGAATAATTGTAATATGTAACTGTAATGAAAGAGGGTTGATTATGTTGGCAAGGAGCATGGCTGCCAAGAAGAAAGTTTAAAGTCATCTTTCATTTTTTTCTTGCTTTTCTAATTTCTTTTTTCTGTATTTTTTTATTTTATCCTTCTCTTACTATTCGTTTTTCTTTTTTTTCTTTCCTTCTTTTTTTATTTTTTAGTGTAAAAAAATTTGCTAATAAAAATATATATGAGAAATGCCAGCAAATCAATTAGCTAGCATTGCAAGGCGTGTGATGTTTTGTCATCCATGCAATTCACATTTCAAGGCCTTTTCCACATGGGGGGATTAATTCGTTTCCTACAGATTATTTTGTTAGCCTAGAGCGGACATTTTTTACCTCGGTACATGCGTGCAGCCTCTCTCGACTCAAATCGCACCGCTCAGTACACACGTTACCCGTCCACGTCCGCCCGCTCCATGGGCCCCGCCCTCCATGGCCGTGAGTGACGTGTTTTTTTCTTTTTTTTTTATGTTCATCAGGTCACGTGTGCATGCGCGCCCCCCCCCGCAAGCCCCCCTCGCGAGGATTGGCCAAAAAAAAGCGCGCCCATTGGTCGCAACCACAATTCGCGCCAAATTTTTTTTCGCGCCACCGCTTGGGGCAGATAGCATTTGCTTTGCAGTTCGGGACTCCTCAGCTCACTGCGAGGATGGAGCGAGGGTTTGAAACTTTTGCTCGCCCAAATTGCTAGCACCCTTCTCGCCTTGAACTCGATTCTTGGTGTGGTGGTGGCCGAACTGGTCCCAATGGGCGACAGAGCGCTCGAGGAGGCGAGGCATTGGCCTCCACGCGCAACATGGTCGCGGTTTTGGGTTTCTCCGACGATTCTTGGGCGGCCCGGAGGCCCCTTTCAACGCCTTCCACGCCAGAGAAGATGGTGGGTACGGCAGCGGATGCAAGAACCTGGTGGTCGGAGGAGGTCATGGGGAAATGGGATGAGGACCAGTGGCTCTACCATTTCCGCATGACCAAGGAGACGCTGCTGGAATTGAACCACCTCCGTCCCCATCTGAGAGAAGGGTCGGGATGCGGACCGCCATATCGGTGGGGGAAAAGATCGCCGTGACGATTTGGTGGCTGACAACCCCCTTTTTTTATCGGAAGGTGGCGAACCCCTTTGGCTTGGGGATCTCAACTGTGGCTGCCATAGTGATGAGGTCTGCCTGGACATCGAGCATGTACTGCTAAACCCCAAGTTTGTCCTGGCGACTATCACCAGGTAGGTGCTCCTGGGGCGGGGGGGTCCAATTCCCCCACTGGCAGCCTGCAGCTGTCCCCCCCCTCTCTTAGGTGTCCTCCCTTCCTGTATCCTGCAGATGCAGATGAGATACAGCCGCAGTGATTGCCAGGGGAAAAAGTGTGTGGGTGCTATCCCTTTCTACCCCCTCAGATCGCAACCCCCGGGGACGTGGGGGAAAGTTTCCCACCAGTGGCACGGGGGGAAGTCAGGCCACCGTTTCCTTCCATTTGTTGCCGGAGCACAACTCGCAGAAGCAACCACCATGGCGGGGGGGGCATTGCCTTGTGACGGCAGTGCGAGGGCGGGAACCCACATGTCCCGGTGATCCCCCCTAATATTTAGATGAAACCGCATTGGCATACTTTGGATGCCTTTCAGAGCAATCAATTTGCTGATTGCGCGCAAAACCCTTTTTATTGCCATCAGCTAGACAGAGGTGGATTCATAGGGTTGGATGCCTGGAGGGGGGGGAGCAACTGATGCTTTAAAGGCACCCCTTTAATGACCAGCCTGGCGGTTTGGATGTGCATGCACATCTGGTTTTGTGGGGAGGCATGCTGGCCCTCATGACATGGAGGATCTTTTTCCAGCTTTGCCTCTCGCGCGTTTTTTTCCGCATTTTTATCTTGCTGGAAGTGGTCCCTATTTGGCATCCCATCAAATGGCTGTGGAAGTGGACTAAGTGAGCGATACCACTTGAAAGGCCCGGGAAATCCCATGGGCACCTATTCAGTTGCTTTTACCTTGTATGTTGGATGCGGGGAATTTTACCAAGGGTGCCTTGTGTGGCCCCTGCTCTCCTCCCTCGGGACACTTCCAGCACCCCCTCCAAGGGCAAACTCCAGTTGAATTGTTCCTGCCAATTGTATCAAGTGCATGTGGGGATTGTCCCCGGGCCCTCAGGTTGTCCTGCTCCCCATTTCATTTGCCACAAGCAGTGAGGTGTATTTCTACTTGGGGAACAGAAAATGCAAGTTTGGCATTGATGTGTTCTCAGACCTGTTTTCCCTCTGTTTTATAATATTCCAGGTGATGCATGGGTTTCGCCAGATGGGCTTCCCGCAGTGCATAGGCGGGGATGGGACTCATATTCCAGTGAGGGCTCCCAAGGGACGGGGAAGAATTCATCAACAGGAAGAGCTCTTTTTCCATTCTCCTACAGGGCATGGTGGATCACGAGGGGGGGTTCCAGGACATCGTGCTCGGCTACACGGGGAGAACACATGATGCGTTCGTTTTTAGGCACTCAGCCTTTAAAGCCATGGATGCGGGGAGGTTTGTGCCCGGCAATCCTCCCCGTGACCATAGGGGATGTCCCTGTTGGGCCTTTGATACTGGGGGGGGGACCCACTATGCAGGTGGCTGATGAACCCCCGGAGGAAAATTGGACCCTAGGAAGATGGCCTTCAACCGCATGTTAATCGCTCCGCAATGTTGTGGAGCGTGCCTTCGGGAGGCTCAAAGGGGCGTTTGGGGGTGCCTGTCTGCCCCGCTAACTGTGTCCGAGGAAAACTTTGTTCCTGTGGTTAGTGCCTGTGTCGTGCTGCACAACATCTGTGAATCGAAGGGACATATCCTCCACCCTGGCCTGGTCCCCCCACCACCACTCGCACTACGGGCCGCAGCCCAAGACCTCCCTGGCCGTGGCTCTGGACCTAGGATCAGGGAAGGGGAACTTGTGAGGGATGCTATCGCCACCCTGATAGCTAGCGAAAGCGAATAGGGGGGGAGGGTTTTTTCCAAGCACTGCTAGGTGGGGCCTGCCTGACGTGGCTGCTTTTTGGGCCCTTTTTTGGCCCGCCACCAAATGTCAGCGTGGGCACTGCTTGACCTACAGTGATTCCCCCGGAGCACAGTAAGGCTGTCCAGTTCTATGTTGCATGTTTTTGACTTTTCATGAGCATTGTTTTAATTCTCTAATAAAGGTTTGCATAGTTTTTGTGGAGAAATTTGCTTGTTTTTACCTTGTGGGAAACCGCAGAGAATTGTTTCTTGCTAGAGACAAGGTACTAGACACTAGATACACATCCCGGTTCACATGACTTGAGGCTCCAGAGGTGGGAACAAGTCCTGTGTGCGTGGACCAATGGACAATTTTGGGTTTGCCCTTCCACCAGATCACCATGGGAAGCAGACAAACAGAAGTAGGTGCGGGGCCGGATAGGGTCCACTGGATTTAAGAGGCGGGGTGTTATTCCCCCTTTTGGGCATCTTGGTTTGTGACAGATCCCCCTCCCCGGGCCCCGCCGGAAAAATCAGCAAAGGGACAAAACAATGGTGGGGGGCAATGGATTTAAACTCAGGGGGGGGGGAAAAATCCATATTATAAATAACCTCATGATGGTAAGAGCAACTTGACAGTGGTATACACCACTTTTAAATGTGGTGGACTCCCCTTTGCAGCCTGTAAAACCAAGGCCAATGACCATCTGTCAGAAGTGCTTTAATGGAGATTTTTGCATGGGTGAATGGGGCCAGGCTGCATGTCCCCTGTGGTCTCTTCCCGAGTTATGGTTTCTTTTTGTGCCTCGGTAAAAACTGCCTGAAAGCCAAAAAAAAAAAACCCCTGGCTCAATGCATTGGGGGTGAAGATTCTGTGGCCTTAGAGGGAGCGAGCAGCTGGGCTAGATGGAAACCTGTCAAGTCTGGGGTTTACCACAATGTTAGCAGCAAACAGCTACTTTTTGAAAACCCGGGGAATATCCAAGAGTGTTGATTTGTGTTTGTGTTTTTTAAATTTCGGATGCACTAAAACCCTATATTGGTTCGTGGCTTGAATCGAGGCCAGTGGAGGCCCTGATCTTCTACCACATCTGTAATGTCCACTCGTGGCACCATTTTGGCTTTCGTCCCTTCCCACCATCTCTAATCTGTTTTTTTTCCATGTTGTTCTCCCCATGGTCCAAATGGTCTGTGGAACAAGACGTCCACCCAGGTTACGACAGTGGCAGCTGCAGACTTCCAGGTTCGTGCTGTGATGAACCCCCTGGTTACAGTCTAACTTTGATGACATATCCAGGATGCTGCTTCTATGTTTGGGGATAAAGTGAGCGCCTTGGATATCTCCCCCAAAGTTCAGTTAAAACCCGGGATGGATTTTTGGCCTGGCTGTCACCACACCACCCCCCGGCTCTCGGTCTAGCACCACCAGTAATAACCTTCGCATCACCAAACATCTCAAAAACAGTAGTTTTATAACCAGTTAAAATTTTCCCTGGAAACAGGTCAAGGATACCAATGACACAATGGTAGTTTGGCCATACCTTTTTTAGAAAACCGGGGGCAGATTTTTTAAAAGAACAATCAGGCAAGTAACTTGAGTGTACCCGGACCACTACACCACCCTGGCTCTCAGTCAAGCTTTACCAGTCACAACCTTGGCAGTTCCAAACTTTTTAAAACCCGCTGTTTTTCTAAAAATGAATACATTTTTCTTTTTAAAAAAAAAGGATCCAGTGAAACACTGGAAGTTTGGGCATCCTTTTCTCAAAAAAAAGAATATCAACACAAGAACTATTGGGCTAGTGGATTCGTTCGCGAATATTAAACCCAATGTTAATGTAGATTCCAATTTTTAACACAGGCAGAGACCTTTCCCTAAGGTGCTGGTAGCCACCACACCGCGGGCATCCTTTCTTGGGGAAAAAAGGTCTAAAAATCAGGGACCGATGTTTTCTGATCACAGAAGTAAGTGCAGGCCGGATGGGGTTCATTGGTATTTACCAGTTAGGAGTATTAGTTCCCCACAGAACAGTGGAGCTTTGTGGAAACATTTTACTATTGCACAGCAATAAAGCGTTCCGATAAAAGGGAATGAAGGCCAAAAACAGGGAACTAGACTGTCATTCCCAGGAAGCCAGTTCCGTGTTTGGCTAGGCAGGCAACGCGCTACGGGCTGTAGCGGTGTGTTGGTTTCTTGGTCCGAGGTCTCCTGCTGGGGGCGGCCTGTGAGTCCTCGGGGTCCCCTTGTGATGCACTGCCACCGCGGCCACCTGGCGCCTCTCGGCGTCCAACGCCATCCACGTTGTTTCCCAACGAGATGAATGACACTATCTCTTTCAGTGAGGTCGATAGTGACGCCATCAAGCTGTTGCACCCCTCTAGCAGTGTGATCATCTTCTGTCTGTCCTCAGATGCCTCGGACCTTTCCTCTCGGAAATGTCGCTCGTTCTGCCCCAGGAACAAGGAACATTGGTCCCTGAAGCTGTCCATGGCCGCGGAGGGATTGTCCTGGTCGTGTTCGCGTGCTGCCTGGCGGGTCCTTTGCCGCAACAAGCGCATCCTGCTTCTTGGTGACAGACCCGCCCTGCTGTTCCCCGCCCCTGGCGTGCTGGATGTCGTGCCGGCACCTTCATCTGCGGATGGTGGAGAAAGATAGAGTTACACAGCGGGTCACGGCACCTTGTTGGACACTCCCACCATCCCGGGCATGCTCGGCACCGCCGGCAGGTCCCACGGCATCGACAGGTTTCGCCAGCGGAAGGAGCGTCGGGCACGACCCACCTTGTCCATTGCTGCTTGTGCTGGTGGATCTTGAGCTGGCCGTTGGTGGTCTGGCGCTGCAACTTTCCGCGCTACCTGGAAATTTTGGGAGAGAAAATTTTCCCTTCATGCTTCAAGAAAATATGAGGGCATTCCACTCCAGCGCACTGGGTCGTCTTGAGCTGCGGCTGCACATTCCCGGCCAACGCTCTGCCCCAGGTCCGTGCCGGTCACCACCCCATGCTCGTGCGAAACCCACGCGCTTTCCTTCCACGCGGCGCCCGTCCTACCTGTCGTCGTGGATAAGTTGCTATCTGCTCTGCTTGGTTCCAACTGGCCCCGTGTGGAGACTCCCTCTTCACTCCCTACTGAAGGGAAAAAATCAGTAGTCCCCCCATACCATGGGCCGCCCTCCCGTTTTTATCTAGATCAAGGGGGGGTTCCGGCTCACCCATGGCCCGGGACGCCAAAGGCACTGCCGCTCGGTGCCACTTACCATATGTTTCCTCGTCGGAGGCCACGTTCCCGGATCCAGCAAAAAGCTCCTGGCTGAGACTTCCGGGTATGATGGCGGACCGAGCGGTCGTGTAAAGGCAAACCTGCCGATACACGATCACCCAGCGAGGCGGAATTGGCTCTGAAGAAATATACAAGAGCCGATCAAATACTCCCCTGGTAAAGGGAGTTCAGAGGGTCCTGAAGGGGGCTTGATAACTTGCCTTCTGAAGACTTTAGGAGAGATTATTCTTCTAGGTCGGGAGACGAAGACAAGTGAGAGCCGAAAGGAACCACAACCACGCTGGGTAGCTGCAACGCAGCGAAGGGACGCCGATAGCCTTTTTTTTAAAATAAATAGCAAGTAGCTGCGATCAACAAAGAAACAAACTTACCTTTCAAAAGAATCTAATTGAGATCTCATCAATACAGACTGTGCTTAAAAAAGAAAGAAGGAAGGTAAGCGAGAAGAAAGAATCGTGAAAGATTGGATTAAGAAAAAAAGTGGACTTTATGTTTAGTTGATCTCTTTTTTTGGGGGAGATAACTGTAAAATATCAGTAGAGAAGAACTGTGAACTTTTATTGGTGAAAACATTTAGTCAAGAACTGAGGAGAAATGGCGGGACGTGGCTGAGAAAGACAGAGCGCAGAGTGAAGTGGAGAGCGGCAGCAAGATAGAGACGGAGTTGAACGGGGGACGGAGTTGGAGTTTGAAGGGAGGGAAGAAGCGGCGGCTGTGGCGGAGAGGCGAGGATCGGCAGAGAGACGGGGGCAGAGTTGGAAGGAGCTGGACTCGGAGACGGAGACGGAGATTGTGGAGAAGAGAAAAGCGGCGTGTCCTGATCCGGCGATGCAAGCGGTGAGCAGCTGAAGAGGAGTGAAGAGGAGCGCCGGCGGCAGTAGAAACGGAGACAGAGTTGGAGGTTGAGGGGTAGGGCGAGCGCCGAGCCCTGACTGAGAACATAGGAAAGTGAAAGAAAGGACGGTGTTTGAAAGTAGAAAGGACTTGGAGAGAAGAAGATGGATTAGAAAGGTGCTGAGGTGAAGGTGGTGAGTGTGTGAGAGAGAAGTGAAGAGGCGGCGGAGAAAAGAGTGGGGAGTGTGGTGAGGATCGAAGACCGGAGGAGTGGAGAAGGACTGTGACTGGGATAGAGTGAAAACAAGGAAATCGTAGAAGGATTTGAGAGTGTGGAAACACATAAAGTCATCATAAAAATTAATTCATTTATCAAGGGGGTTCTGAAGACGATTGATATATATCTTTAATTTACAGTATAACAGTGTTTGAGGACAGTGTAATAAACAAAGGGTAATAAGCCTGAAAGATAAACTCAGATTGCATTTATAAAAGTAAAGGGGGAAGAGAGAGTACTTTTGAAAAGAACATTTTGAGTAGAAGGGCTGAAACAATTTGACCTTGGGGGGAGAGTGTCAAGATAAACAAATTATCCACAGCTGGGCGAAGACGAGATAATATTTGGACTGGTAAATTGTGTTTGGAATGTAGTTAAGCAGCACCACCTTGTGGTCAAACTAAAAACCTGTTCTTTTTATGAAGCAGGGCAGTAAGGGGTGTTTTTTTTTTCTTTTTTTCTCTTCCCTCTTTCTTTCTAATTCTCTCCTGACTTGAAGAGTGCTCTTCCTGTTATTGTTGGATTATTATATTACCATACTCTTTCTATTTGATGTAAAATTGATAACCTGATAATTTGAATATCGACAGAAGCATTCAAATATCTGAATAAGAAAATATTAAGAAGTCAGGTTGATAAAAACCAGATAGCACTAATATTATTGATAAGATTATAGTATTATACATATTTACAGAATATAGTATTGATACTTATTGATACTCACTGACGTTTTGAGACATTGCTTGATACTCACCGGTTTTGCATAAAGGTGGTGAATAAGAATAGAAAAATATAAGCTCAGGTTAGAGATAAGTGTGAAATTGCTAATGTAATTTGAAAATTGATCATAATTGTTGAGAAGTTATTCTAAGAATTATTATAAGTTATTATAAGAATCTTAGTTTGGTATAGAAAGTCATAATTTGTCTTGAGATATCTGTAATTGAACTTTAATAATTGTTGATAATGGCTACAAGAAAAAAGACCACAACCCAAACTCAGCTAACACTAGAAAGAAGAGGTTCTGTGGATCAATATTCACAAGCAGGAGGGATTGAAAAAATATTAGAAGAATTGATAAATTTTAAACAAGAAATAAGACAAGAACTGAAAGATACGAGAAATGAAATAAAAATGGACATTAAAAAAGAGATGGAAAGTATTAATAAAAAGATTGAAAAAATGAATAAAGAGATGAAAGCAACGCAGAATGAAGTAAAACAAGTTGAAGAAAGGCTGTCTAAAATGGAAGTGGAGGAGAAGGAAATGAAGGAAAGATTTAAAAGACAAGATAAGGAAATAGAAATTCAAGAGTTGAGATACAGAGACAGATGCTTGAAAATCAGAGGACTGACAGAATGCCCAGCCGAAAATCTTTATGAACGTCTTATTCCGGAATTAGCCATATATATGGAAGTGACGGAGGAAAGAATGGAACAAGAAATTGATAAGATATTTCGTATCAATTCAAAAATGGCGAAGGAAAAGAACCTTCCAAGAGATATTCTAATTTGTTTTATTAGAACAAAGATGAAAGAGAAAATACTCTCAAGAAATTATGATGAAAAATTCATTGTGGATGATATTGAATTGAAGATTTTTAAAGATGTGCCATTCCAGACGTTAAAAAAGAGACAAGAATACAGGAATCTGACAACTTATTTACAGAAGAATAACATTAGATATAGATGGGAGCGCACAGAAGGACTTTCTTTTACTTGGAATTTCAAAAGATATAAATGCACAACGACGGACCAAGTGGATGGTCTGATAGATGAATTAAAAGGATACAGGAAGAAGACACTGTATAAAAAACAAGAAACATCAGAAGCGACGCAAAAAAACAAAGAGGGAGAAGAATTAGATGAAGAATTGGAGAATGAGTCTGAACATGAACAAGAACAAGACCAATTGAGCTCGGAGATAGATGATAAAATAATTGCAGAAGAAAACTGAAAAAATGGCTTTAAAGTGCGTTTCCTGGAATGTGAAAAGGCTTAAATTCGAGCTACAAAGTGAGACAGATCTTCCACCATCTTGAAAAAATGAAAGCTGATGTAATTTGTCTACAAGAAACTAGAATTAGGGACAAAGATATTAAATACTTGAAAAACCCAAAATTAGGGCAGTGCTTCATTTCTGCGTATGGAAAAAAGAAAAGAGGAGTGGTAATGTATATAAATTCAAAATATCCAACACAAGAAGTATTTTTAGATAAAGAAGGACACTATGTCGGCGTGGAAATTCAAATCCCTGAAGAAAACTTCTATTAATTGGAATATATTCACCATTAGAAAACAAAAGTAAATTTTATGATAAAATAAAGGAAGAAATACACAGATATATTGAAGATAGAAATCAAGATAATATTCTATTAATGGGGGATATGAATGGAGTGGTGGATCCCATGACAGACAGAACAACGACATTAAGGAAAAAAAAGAAACAGGGTAGGTTGCCGAAAACTTTTTTCAATTTGATGGAAGACTTATCGATGATGGATGTTTGGAGAAACAAATATGGAAAAGGTGGCTTTACATTCTACTCTGACAGTCATAAAAGTATGTCCAGAATTGACATGTTTTGGATTTCGAAAACTTTATATTCATTAGTCAGAGATATGGAAATACTTCCAAGAATTTGGTCTGATCACAATCCCATTCAATTAGAGTTAAAGTGTAAAAAGAAGTCCAAATATAGTAATTGGCGTGTCAATGACTTTCTCTTAAGAAACACAGATTATTTGAAAAAAGTCAAAGAAGCATTGAAGTATTACTTTTCAGAGAATGATAAAGACGGTATAGCAGCAAAGACGGTCTGGGATGCAGGGAAAGCTGTAATGAGAGGCTTGTTGATAATGTGGAATTCGGAGTGGAGGAAGAAAAGAGAGGAGAAGATAACAAATTTGGAATCAAGAATCAAAGATTTAGAGGAAGAATTAAGAAAGAATCCAGAGAACAAAAAGATAAGAAAAGAACATAAAGAATTACAAATGGAATTACAAGCAGAGAATTTGGTTGAGATCGAGAAAAAATTGCGCATGCTTAAACAGAAAAATTTTGAAAACGCTGACAAACCGGGAAGATGGTTGGCGTATAAGTTGCGGAAAAGAAGAGAAAGAAATTTAATTTTGCAAGTGAGAAAAAAAAATGATGAGATAACATCAGATGAGAAAATTATACTGAAAGTATTCAGGAAACATTTTAAAGAACTTTATCAGAAACAGATAAAAAGTAATAGAATGATGAAAATAGAAGAATATCTAAACAATCAAGATTTGATAAGGATGACAGAAGAGCAAAGGAAGAATTTAAACGCAGAGATTACATACATGGAAGTAATAAATGCTATAAAAGATATCAAGATCGGGAAAGCTCCAGGTCCGGATGGGTTCACTGGATTGTACTATAAAGAATTACAAGAAGAATTAAGAGAACCGATGAGGAAGATGTTTAATGAGATGACGAAATATGGTAAACCGGACTCTTGGAAAGAAGCAAACATTACTTTAATATTAAAGGAGGGAAAAGATTCGACAAATCCAAATAGTTATAGGCCGATATCGCTATTAAATATAGACTACAAAATCTTCACAAAAATACTTGCGAATAGATTAAAAATTATATTACAGGAAATGATCCATGAAGACCAGAGCGGATTCTTACCCAAGAGATATATTAGAGACAATATCCGGACGGTGATCAATATGTTGGAATTCTATGAAAAACATAACGAGAAAAAATGCATGATGGTCTTCGTGGACGCAGAAAAGGCTTTTGATAACGTGGATCATGAATTTCTTTTCAAACTGTTAAAAAAGCTTGAATGCGGCGAAGAGTTCATAACTTGGATAAAACAATTATATCTTGACTGTAGAGCCCAACTAGTAATAAACGGAGATAAGGCGGATCCGATAAATATAACGAAAGGTACTCGGCAAGGTTGCCCACTCTCCCCTTTATTATTCATTATGGTGCTTGAAGTTTTATTAAGGAAGATAAGAAGAGACGACATGATCAAGGGACCTAAAATAAAAGGAGATAACTACAAATTAAAGGCATATGCTGACGATTTGGTAGTATTTCAAAGATCCGGAATCGAGTATTTCAAAAGTTTTAGAGATTTGCGAAGAATTTGGAAAAATTGCGGGATTTAAAATTAATAAAGAGAAAACAAAGTTTATATCCAAAAATATGAGAAAGGAAGAAATAGAATTAATAGAAAAAAGAACGGGTATTAAAGAAGAGAAGAAGATTAATTATTTAGGAGTTATAATCTCTAAACAAAATAATGCATTATTTGAGAATAATTATGTCAAGAAATGGGGAGAGATTAGAAGAGAACTGCAAAATTGGTCAAAACTGAACCTTTCATTACTGGGTAGAATGGCATCAATTAAAATGATGGTTCTTCCAAAGATAAATTATTTATTTCAGAATCTCCCAATTATTACTAACTTTAAGTACTTTAAAGAATGGAGACAAGATTTATCGAAATTTATATGGGCGGCTAAAAAACCAAGAATTAAATGGAAAATATTAACAGATAGAAAAGAAAGAGGCGGCTGTAATGTTCCAGATCTAAGACTATACTTTTTTGCAAATGGAATGAATTGGATTAAGGATTGGTTGGAACTGAAGAATGAGAGAATTTTGAATCTTGAAGGCCCAAATTTGAAATTCGGATGGCATGGTTACCTTTGGTACCATAAAACAAAGGTTGATAAAGAATTCCTTAATCATTATATAAGGAAGCCATTATTCGGAATTTGGAGATATTGGAGAAAGAAAATATATTCGAAAATGCCATTGTGGATTTCACCCCAAGAGGCGCTGATGGGGAGATCGAAACAAAAATCCAGAGGATGGCTCACATATAGAGACTTAATAATCATAGATACCAAAGGAAACCAAAGAATTAAAACTAGAGAAGAATTGATTGAAGAAGGTTGGGATTGTCAATGGTTCCTATACATGCAACTAAAAGAAAGATTTAAAATGGATTTAAAAATAGAAGGAATCGAGACAAACTCACAATTGAACGAATGGGAGAAAATAATATTTGAGAAAAGAGAACATTTAACATCACATCTCTATAGATACCTTCTAGATATGGAATTAGAAACAGAGAAAGTTAAAGAATCTATGATTGTTTGGGCGCAGAATATTGGTCATGTAATAAACTTAGAACATTGGGAAAAAAGCTGGGCTATTACACAATAATTTACTCTAGCCCAGAATTTAAAAGAAAATTACATCAAAATGTTTCATAGATGGTATTTAGATCCATCAAAATTGGCAAATATATACAAATTAGAGAATAAAACATGTTGGAAATGTTCGCGAGATACTGGAACTTTCTATCATATGTGGTGGAAATGTCTAAAAGCAAAAGTTTACTGGAGAAACATTCACAGACTAATGATAGAAATCTTGAAAATAGAGATGCCTCTGACACCTGAAATATATCTCTTGAATATGCTGCATCAGATCGATAAGAAATACTCTAGATATGATTATATAATTCTGTATATGGTCTCAGCAGCCAGGATTGTGTATGCAAGATACTGGAAAAAAGAGGAAATACCGGATATAAAAGAATGGTTACAAAAAGTTTTAGAATGTATCATTTTAGAAGATCTTACACTTAATCTGCAAGATAAAAAACAGATAAAAAAAATGGAGAATCTGAGATCAATTAAGACAGTGATAAAAGGAAAATTGGATATAGAGAATGAATAGGGGAAGAATTGTGGAACAAGTGTATGTTGATTTGATTTGAATTGGATTTGTATTTTATATATATATTTGTATTATATATACGTAGTTGAAAGAAGCTGGTCTACATTGGAGTACATATGGTTATTGAGATCACGATAAGTTAGAAAAATAGAAGTTCTATTGAGAGGTGAGAGGAAGTTTTATGAGAATTGTACAGATTATATGAAATACACGATATGTAAGCTTGTTTTTAGATTGTAAATTTAATAATTCAAAGGTGCATTGTGAATTAATAGATGTTGTTTAATAAAAATATTAAAAAAAAAAAAAAAAAAGCTCCTGGCTGAGTTGGGTGAGTATTTGCTCAGCATCTGAAAGGCAGAGGGAGAGTTATGTTGAAAGGCCCGTGGGAAACCGTATGAGTGCCCAGGAGGTTCACCCAATATGACTCCGCGGCCGCCGCACTCGCACCTTCACGCGGTCCGTCCGGCCCTTCCTCAAGTCTCCCGCTCTCCTCCGCCACGACCAAGCTCTGAGCTACCTGGGGCGGGTTTGCGCTCGCGTCGCCGCCAAGGATGCGCGAGAGCTCATCAAAGAAGGGACAAGTGACCTTTTCTGCCCCCGTGCGCTTGTTGGCAGCCACCGCCTCCCTGTAATCCAGCCTCATTCTCTTTGTCTTTGTCCGGCATTCCTCGGCTGTGCGCTTGTGTCCTCGCCTGTTCAGTTCCCTGGCAATCTCCACAAAGATCTCTAGGTTCCGGTGGGACTCCCGGAGGTCCCGTTGAAACCTCTGTTCCCCCCAGACATCGAGAAGGTCCCGGATCTCGGAAGCCCTCCAAGCAACACCGCGCCCCCTTGCAGCCCTCCGTGACAACTGGAAACCCCCCTCTTCCATGGAGGATCTGGCCGCCTCTGAAAAGTTCGCCTCAAGCATGCCCCCGCTTCCAGGGGAGCTCTCTCTTCCGCTTCCACCTTGTTCCATCATCAGCGTGGACCAATTGCGGGCAGAGCCAGCAAAGATTTCCTCCCCCGGGAAATGGCCTGCAAGGAAACACACAACAGGAAGAGGGGTTAGGAAGCCACTTCCAACCGCCAATGCGATCCCGTGCCCTGCTATGTTTGGCAGGGCGGCAAGGATTCCACGCAAGGGAGCCTAGGGAAAACCACTTTGGCGCCCACAAGTATGTGGGGCAATGAACAAAAGCAGGTGACAGAAGGGAGATGATGGGAGGAGGAGAGGTCCAATTACAGTTCTCCTTTGCCCCCGTCTGTCCAAGGAGGATGGCAGGGCTTGGCTATGGGCAGGATGAGGACATCGCCCCCCAAATAAGATTTCCAGCGCACCAGCAATTTTTTCCTTCACCCCTAGGTTTGTGGCATTGTGGAGAGCGAGAGAAACCACCCACGGGTAGAAGTCATATTTGTATTTGCCATGCCATTTTCGCATCCCCACGATAACTTTGTCCCCTCCCATCTCTGCGGATTTCCAAATGCCAAGCTGACATCGTAAGATACTGCAATGCCAAAAATCCAGGGACTAAGGAGAGGCCTAATGGAGAGGGATGTAGTTTTTACCGGGAGAGTAATACTTTCAGTTCCCCACCCTCAAACTATGCCCTGATATAAGGCCAGGTGTGCGTGTGTGTGCACGTGCAGGCACTGAAAATGCGTTGCGTTCAAAAATGAGAACGGCTGTGCCTTTTTTGAGGTGGAAACCAAATAAGGAGAAGCATTCCCAGAGTAAAGTTTCTGTTGCGCTTTAAGAGGCAGGGCAGCCCTGGCTGGCCCTGAGAGCTTATAGCTACCACGGCACCGCTGGTGTGGCAAAAAAAATGCACGCGCGCGCACGCACACACACACACACACATCACATCATGAAGCATTGCACGGCTAACGATTAGCACCCCTGTTATGACACCCCAGAGAACAGCTATCTAGGGCAGCAGAATCATGCTGCCTAATAGGAGGGTTAGTCCCAAAGAATTTCATTGGAATTAACAAAACAGACCATTTCCCTGCACCCAATCCAAGCAGGCCGAAACCACCCCGCCCTCTCGCGCGCACCGACAGTGATGGCGGTAGGACCATAGCACCCGAGAGGGGACCAGCTACAGCCTCCAATGAGGCAAAAGTTCGGTGGGGCTGGGCGCCACCACACGCACTTGGCGCATCGCCCCCGGAGAAAAACAACGGGCCCGGGGAATTTGGAAATGGGACCGCAAAGGCCCCACGGCCGTCCACGGAACCGTGGACACCCACAACCCTAAACCTTCCTTCCCTGGTCCCAACCTCCCCCGCATTTCCCCCCCTCTTCCTGAAGATGGCCGCGCGGCCAGCTCGCGCACCGAAAGCAAACAGGGATGTCGCGGGAAAGAGCACGCCCGTTCCCGCGAGACCAGGATGTATGGGCGATGATCCCCCTAGTGGCGGAACGAAGTAACGGCAGCAATGTCTAGGCGGGAGATGGGTGCACGTGGGAACTTTTTTTTACCGCCCAAACCCCAGGACGTGGCTTCTCCTGTTCCACCCAGCAGCAATGGCGGAAGGGGGAGAATGGGGGGAACAGGAGACGGAGGAAATGCTGGCGCTTGCAAGGTGGAGCGGTGGGGTGAGGGAGCTTATGCACCGCGAGCACCCTTGCCAGGCACCGCACCTCGAGACCGTGGCCTACTGCCTCTCAAGGCGCGGGCAGGAGCGGTCACGGGCAGAGGTGGCACGGCGGTTGCGTGCAGTGAGGGGCGCCTTTTACCGCGCGTTGGCCCTGCACGGCGGCAACCCCCCTCCCGCCGTGAGACCACCGCACTATGAGACATTGTACGTGATGTGGATGGCCGCGGGCTCCCCAGCATGGGTGGTGCCGACAGGGAGAGAACAGCGTGAGTGACACGAAGTAACACCTACTCCACTGCCAGTCCTGCACCGCGCAATCGCAGCAGTGAATAAAAATTTTCCTTTCCTTACAGGGAGAACAGGGCCAACGCAAAGGCTGGAGGAGCCTGAGGAAGCCGCGACGCGGGGGGAAGGTAAGGAAGGAGCGAGGTCAGCGCGCGCAAGGTTGTGGAGGAGGAATTAAGGGGGCCTTCTTCCGAAGGCTATTCCAGGACATGGGTTGATGGCCACGTTTCTATCTAACTCTCCACACAGGCTCCAGGTTACCTTCACCAGAGGAGAGGAGAGGGGCCGCTTGGGCTGCGCGGCGCCACGACGACTAGAGTTCTCCCCCCTTCCCCTGTTTTCCCTGTTCCCAGTTCGTCCCACCCCGCCCCCACATCCCTCGACGCTCACCTGCCCCCTGTTCTAAGCTGTAAATAGTTTCAAATGTATTTATTAATAAAAAATTATTATTTAACAAAAACCTGCCCCGAGGTGTTTTCATTTTGCATGGTTTGTGCTGGGGCACACACCATACGCACAACAGAGGTCGTGGAGGCGACACTGACTAGGGCACAAAAGGTTCCCCTGGCACAATGCCAGCGCCTGGTGTCGCCCTTGCCCTCCCCCCTCCCCCCCGGCCGGGTGGCCTGAAATGGGCGCCCAGCTTACCTCCTGCCGGCGGATACTTCGCGGTGGTGGCGGCCGACACCTGTGGAGAGAGAGGTGTTTTAGTTCCACGCACAAGCACCCCCTTGTTGCAGCCTGGCCTCCCCCACCCTCCCGCGACCCCCTCCCTCCGTGGTGGCCATGACAAGCTAAGGGCGGCAAGCAACAAGCAGGGGAATGGTGCAATCATCCTTTACGCAGTCACAGCACACAGGAAAAAAACCCCACAAACCAACCCACACAACCCGACCCCCTTGCTCCGCGCATGACCACGCGCGGCTTTCCGCTACCCACACGAAGCACGCGAACCGGCCATGGTCACCCCGCTTACACCTTTCCACAGCATGTTGAAATGTTTGTCTTCTTCACTGCCCCTCCCAGCCACCCCCCGCGCACGGCAAGTGAGCCGCCCGACCCCCGTGGCAACGCGCGGTCCCCCCCAGGCCCAAAACACAGGCCTGGGCAAAACGCGGTTCACGCAACAAGCGGTTAAAACCGCGGAAAGGGGCTGAACGGGCCACTCCGGGGTCCCTAGCATTCAACCTCCTAGCATTCCCCAAACCCCTACAACCCTTTCTCGGTAAAGTTAAAACACTTACCTGTAAGCTTTTTCCCTGGTCCTGGTGGGAGAAGAACTTCTTGCTGCAACGCCGCCTGACTCCTGAAAAAAAATGGCGCCCTCCTGCTCTGTTGGGGCGGGGCGACCGTTGGCGCCATGGCCCGCCCACCTTTTACGTCACGCCAAAATAAGCCCGTATTTTTGCTTCTACACATCCGGGAACGATCTCCATAGAGCGATTTAAAAAAAAAGAGCACCTTCTCTCCCGGTTTTTGAAAAGATCGCGCGCTGGCCGATGCTGCCGCCCGCATGCGCTTGAACGTGCGGAGCCTCAGAAATATATTCGACACAGAGCACTATAACGTACGGATCGCGCTCTTCGGGGGTCGCCCCATGCCGAATTAAACTCCCGTGTGGAAAGGGCCCAAGTGCTTCCATTAGTTAATGAACACAATTAGCTTGTTCTGAATTTGTTAATGATATGCATACTTAAACCCACCTCTGCATTCTACTGGAATTACAACTACCCCTATAATTACTAATAACTATGGCTTTAAAAAGCCTTGAGGGAAACTCTCTTATGCTTGTTTATTTATTCCTCTTACTTTCTCAGTTTGTTTGCTTTTTCTTCCTAGTTTTGTAATGACTGTCATTTATCAAAGCACTGCATCACCTGGGTTGATAATAAGGGCTGGAGTTTTCCATCTGGATACAAAATTCAACCAGGTTTTCCCACAGATTTCTTTGATCTCCAAATAGTAGCGATAGTCTCCCATGTCAGTGGAATGGGGAATCTGCTCTGGGTTTTAGTCAGATCTTTAATAGAGCTAGCTGGAACTTTAATGGCTGCTGAACTTATTTGGTAGGTAATAGAGTTCATCCCCTTGGGGAGATTCTTTAAAGTTCAGATTAAGCTCCTTTGAGTGCTTCTTGGGCTAATAGCTGCCATGGTAGAGGAAGAAGGAATAGTAACTTCCCCATGAGCCACAGTCCCAGAGAAAACTGGCAGTTTTGGGAAATATGACAGTTAGTAATACTATACTACATAATAGTGGATGTCAGAGGCAGTGTAAAAAAAATTGCCAAGAAGCTGAAGAACAACCAGTCCCATACTTGCCCACCCACAGTGTCCAGCAGAGAAAGAAATATTTTTTCCCTGTAAAAACACATAAAAATAATGCTACTTATGAGAATATAATCAAATACACGGTTTTATGAAAGAGAGATGGAAGAGGAAAAAAACAGCTGCAGGTTAGAGTGATATGATAAAAACACAATAAACAGGAAGTCTGTGAACTACCAATTAGCCTAACCATGCAAAGGTTGTTACCTCTAACACATAGTGGCTATTAACAGTTTTCAAAAAGCAGCAGCATA
The DNA here is from genome assembly GCA_948474755.1 of Ctenosaura bakeri. Taxonomy (NCBI): domain Eukaryota; kingdom Metazoa; phylum Chordata; class Lepidosauria; order Squamata; family Iguanidae; genus Ctenosaura; species Ctenosaura bakeri. Next base: position 252,278 of record CAOLHI010002749.1, on the reverse strand, counting down.
GTATTTGAAGTGACATGTCTAATTCTATCACCAGATAGCTTCTTTATTACAAGTAAAAAGTGAATATAGCATAGTACTAGTAGAATAAGGAAGACTATGAGAATTTAATGTAGAAATTTAGAAGTGCTCTTCTTAATAGCCACCTGTCTTACCTCAGCTGGAAGCCACAACCCTAAGGAGAAGTGTTTCCAAAGTTAAATGTAGATGGAGAGGCATTCAGTCACAGAGGGCACAAAGCTTTTCTTACTCCCCTGATTTCCTCCCTACCCACACAATAGTATTTTTCAGATGATATGCTTTGCCTCTATACCCCAGGTGCTCTCAAGATATTCAGCAATGTGTGCAAAATGAGAATTCCAGTTCAGTCTCAGCTCTGAATTTTCCTTCAGTCTCCAAATTTCTAGCAGAGTGAGATAGTGAGTCAACAGGGGACTTGAAGACACATACATACACAGTACACTTCTATTTGCTGTTCACATTCCTCTGGTCACTTCTTCTGCCCCTTTTCTTTGGACAGCTCAACAGCATTTCTAAATGCTCAATTGAAATTTTAAGTTCCTGTGATTCTAGACATTTGGGGACTGAAGGAAATCTTCATTTGGAAGGAAAAGATTTTTTTGTTTGCGGACCAATGCCCCCTCCCCCTTCAATCATAATCAATATTTCAAAGATATTTATGATTTGTTTAGTACAATTTTTGGTGCTGTCCATAGCCTAGAGTTATGTAACCCATAGCTTGTTGGTCTTGGAAGCTAAGGCTTTGAAAAATGTCCAGAGAGAAAAAGATGGTGACACAAGCTATCACACCTTCTGATGTGAAGCTGTACAGTCCTAAATCACATTGCCTTTTCTCCACCCATAAATTGTGTGTGAGTGTGTGTGTGTGTGTGTGTGCGCGCGTGCTTGATTACCAGATCTTGGGGGAAAATGGCCATTGAGAGGGCTTTCTAGGCTAGTAACCCCAAATTGTAACTGTTGGTGATAATTGTCAACATTGATGGTGAGTTTGTTTGTTGAATCTTCTACAAGCAAACCTTTGATAAGATAATAGAGTAATATATCTAGCCTCTGAGGCAGATGGCCTGCAGAATACTAGAGAAAGGGATTCTACATAAAACTACCTTGCCAGCTATTTATCCTCTAAGTCCACCAGATGGAATTGGACAAGTGGGTGGCATCATGCCCAAGCAGCTGCTCAACGTATTCCTTTCATTGATCTGCTTCAAAGGCAAACCACAGAGGTTGCCTTGGCACCAGTGGAGTGAGTCTTAATGCCCTCAGGGTGATCTTTCCCTGCCAGCACAAATATTTCTGTTCTGCCAGACTACAATGTGGTCTTGTGTACCAGTCCTGTTATGGTCCTCTACCAGATGCTTCCTCCTTAAACCCCTATGGCAACCTATGTTTAGCCTCACTAGTGTTCTCAACCTCATGTTTACCTCTCCAAAATAGAACTGGAATCATATAGGTATGGAAATAGTTGGGATGGAGGGGAGTTTCTTGAGGAAAGGAACATGTAGGGAAATGATCGGTAGCAGCTAGTAGCTGCCATGTCATTTGGCTGACTGTTTTTAGGTTAGATTTTAAAGGCACTAGCCAAGGTGCTGTGCTCCATGCCGAAAACAGGCTCAGCATCTTGGATAGCCTAAAATCTGGAATGGATTCACTGTCCCTAACATGGAAGGCACAGACATCACTGAGAAGAGTGAAAAACTCTACCATGTCTTCCTAAACACAAATGGTCATAGAGCAGGGACCATTGGGGCTTTTAAAATATATCCAGCCACAACATAGCATGTGGCTTGCTCTTAATCCAACATGATAAATAATATGAAGAGATTTCTATTCAGTGACATTTCTCTTTGATGTGGTTAGAAGAGCAGATGCCGAAAGGCTTAGAAAGAAATAAAGAAAAAACCTAAAGAAAGAAATTCGGCCATGAAATATTGATAAGCAGCACAGAAGAGGAAAGCAGGTCCAGGCTGAAGGAGAAATTTGGCTTGCCAGACCCACTGGGAAAGAAGGAGCACAGCAAGGTGCTCACAACTTGCTGTTTCTTTTGTGCTAGTCTTCTACGGCAGACAACTCAAAGTGGCTGTGTACTATACCATATATTTTGGCATGGTACACAGACATGGAAGTGTCTTGTAACAAAATCCATTTGATGCCTCCTATAACATTTTTGTACTGGAATATTAGTTTTGTTTTAGTATTATTTTTTTTGGAGGGTGAGAATAAGAATTCTGTCTCAGATACTAGTCAGCAGTAGGGGCTGCTGGAGTCAAGATGGTATAATAGTTTGAGCAGGCTCCAGATATCTGTGTTCGAATCTCTGCTCAGCCATGAAACTCCACTGGAGGACCTTGAGCCAGTCACGCGCTCTCAGCCTCAGAGAAAGGCAATAGCAAACCTCTTCTGAAAAAATATTACTAAGATGGGTCCAGGGACTTTAAGACAATAAGCAGGGAGGGACAATGATGAAAGATACCCAGTGTTGCCACAAATCAGAAAGAAGTTGGTGAAAGACACTTGCGTGGACTACAGCTGTCAGAATCTCCAGTTAGTGTGGGCAATGATCATGCTGGCAGCTAGTGGACTCTGGGAGTGGTAGTCCACAAATGAACTTTTCTGATCTCTGTTTTTACATTTTGTGATTGCAAAAATCAAATTCATATACAACAAAAATTCCGCATTCTTTGGGAATGTCCTGTATGTACAAAAACAAATATATTTCAATATAGACTTAATAGCAGTCCTTATTATAAGCTGAATTCCTCTTAAAGGGTTGATTTTGACCAATGGGAGAATAGTGGGCATGTTGTCATGTCTCTTTCCATCTGCTGACTGAAGCCCTTCCATCCTCAGAGTCATTCAATAGCTTTTTCTCTCTGTCAGATGGAGGTGATTGTGGGATTTTTCCACTTCAGGTGCCAAAATAACTTGGCTGACCTTGGGGTTCTATGCATCTTGACCATCCTTGGAGTTGCATACATTCCTCCATATATTGAGGATAGCCAGTTTCTTTATTGTACTGCTTCATGCAGCAAAACATCTTGGGCTGATCCTGGTCAGAAGAACTTGCCTGTGGAAAGAAGAGGCTAAGCAAACTGCATTAAATTTCTATTAACCTTCCAAGTGTACTGCTTCCTTCTTGTGTATCAGCCTTTGTAGAAGGAAGAAGAAACCCTATAAAATTTTGTGAACCTCCTCCTCCCTCTGTTTGCTACAACAAGCCATGCAAGACTAGTCCAGCACTGCAGGGAGACTTGAGCCAGCCATCCCAAAGAACTAGGCTATGTGAATATTAACCAGTCCTGAACCTGCCTGTATGTGAACATTACCTGGCACTGAATCTGATCATAAGAACTCATAGGAACTGCTTGGACTTGAAAGTGAAAGAACAACAAAGCCTCAGGGACTTTCACACAACAAGCTTACAGTGCTATGATTCCACTTTAATTCTCATGACTTCATTCTATGGAATCCCATGGCTTGTGTTTGGTGAGGCACTAGAGATCTCTGGCTGAGAACTCTAAGTATTCCTCCCTAAACAGCAGGTTCCAAGATCCCATGGGATGGAACCATGGCAGTTAAAGTGGAATCATAGCATTATAACTGTGTAGTGTGAAAGGGCCTTTGATTTCAACACACTGTTGAAATCCAGCAGCTAGTTAAGAACTCTCTGGAAAAAAAAGAAGCATTCCCATGATATCTTAATGCATATTCTTCCATGACAAAAGATAAAATTGCTTCACTTTATTCAATTAATTCTACTAAGAGTGCATAAACCAAAAATGATTTGTCACAAGTACCTCAAAAATAACAAGGCAACATACAAAGAGATTAACTTGTCTTCCTTTCCCCCCTTTTTTGGAAGGGCAAAACTTATTTAAACATCATCAAAAGATTGTCAATGGACTATGAATACAAATTAAAAAAAATTGGGGGGGAGAAATTAAGTTAATTTCAGTGAGGAAAGTTTAATCAGATTTTTCTGTTCTAATGACAGTTAATTAAAACTTCTATTACCTTTGTTGATCCATCTAGCCCAAACATGTGCAAACGTCAAGTCTGACAGCATCCACTTGCCGTCAGCATGAAGAGTAAAGGCAACTTGTGTTGTCCTTGGCAAAATATATGTCTATGGTTTTCTTTACCCTTCGGTATTGTGTGCAGTTGAATGATCTAGAACACAAAGCAATTAAAATAAAAGTAGGCAAATTTTGGCTCACCTGGTAAATTAGAACTTGAACAAAATTCTGTACATATTTGAAATGTTGACAAAGTGAAGAGTTCAAATCTGGCATCTCTAAAAACTTAACTAAAGTGATCCTTTTTTAAAAAAAAATTACAAGTGCAATCCATTCAAAATACAGTTATTTCACTGACATCTGTTGATGCTTAAATAAATGAAACTTTGAAATGTTTCACTTTGACTGAGCTGTTGAAATCAATGAAATTTTGAAGGATTTGATCAAAACTGGCAATACTGGGAGCACAGAGTCTTTTGTCTTTAACTGGTCAGTAGAGTAATACTGTCTCAAGCAATCCAGGCCCTGCTGCCAGATGCTGACTGAATACTCATCCAGGGTTGAAGAACATCCACATTGGATCTGGTGCCAGGTGTGGTCTTCAAAGGCCCTTGCTTGACCTTGATATTACTTTTGCAAGTAACAAGGATGAAAGATTTTTTCTGTCACATATTTTTTATCTCTAGTATAATAGCACTGTGATTCCACTCTATCTGTCATGATTGCATTCTGTGGAACCCTGAGGCTAATAGTTTTGTGAGCATTTTAAATATTCCTCACTACAGCACTGTTCCCAAGATTTGATAGGATGTAATCATGACAATTAAAGTGGAATATTAGTGCTATAACTGGGCAGCATGAAGGGCCCTAATGACATCTTGGGAATGTGTGCATGATGAATGGCAGATGCAGATTCTGTTTTATTGGCATACTTTCCAAATGCTAATACTACATTGAGAAAAGGAAGTATGCATATCTATTTCTTTTGAGATGATCCATTAGCCTCTCAGCCCTTCTTGACTAAATTCCTCCTCCATGCCTTTTCTTCTTGCCTTTCTGGCTGATGGGGTGTAGCTTAATTTATTTATTTTAGGACATTTTCATACTGCTTTTCATTGTAAAAATTCTCAAAGTAATTTACAGGAGGACAGGCAGAAGCCATTCCCTGTTCTCTGATGCTATCTAAGAGAGGCAGCTTCTATTGACAGCTGACAACGCAATTAAACTGAACCAAACTAATAGGCAGTGATATAGATTCAAGTCAGTTGACTCGGACTCAAGTCAGACTTAAGTCACTTCAGTGAATCGACTTGGACTCAAGTTGGCAATAAATGAAGCACTGACTTGACTCAACTTGAGACCTGTGTACTTTTAATGACTGACTTGCTGCCCTTGGTTCAGTAACGTAACACATTCATCCAGAAACCTTATAACTTTGAACAATGCTTCTATCTCTTTTTGCCTACTAGTCATGTGTTGATCTGTCTCAAAGCTCAAGTGTGGGTGCATTTCTCAGAGGGGAACAGCAAACAGGTGAAGCAATGGGCTTGAGGCAGGCTTGAGGTCTAATTAGCAGCTTGTCCCTGCTGCATATCAGATAAACCTTCTAAAACTTTTCCTAAGAGCAGAAGACAAGACTCACCCCCGGAGTGCAAGGTGCATATCTCAGAGGGAAACAGGAAATGTGTCAGGCAACTGGCTTGAGCAAGAAGTGTCCTGCCTTCTAAATCTTTTGAAGCTTCAATAATGGAAAGAAAGAAGGTGCCTATTCCCCACTTCTGAAAAAAACGTACAGTTTCCGAAATAGGAAGTGAAAAGGATCCTATTCCCCATGTTTGAAGCTGCAGATGGCAAAATCACAAATGTGGAGGGTGAGCTCTGCTTAAATTGTTAAAACTGACTTTATGTGACTCTGTCCAGAAATTCTGGAATATAGGTTGAGGTATAAAGTTGGCTCCCAGACTTGAGATCTGACCTGAGACTTGACTTCAAAGTATCTTCAAAGGCTTGAGATTTGACTTCAGACTTGAAGGTAGAGACTTGAGACTTGACTTGAGACTTGGAGTAAAAGACTTAGACCTTTTCCGCATTTTGTTTTTAAAATGGGGCAGTGCGTCCTCCAACGAGGACGTTTGCACTTGGGGGCGAACTGGGTCCGGACTACTTTCTGTAGTTTCAGACTTCAGCCCACTCTGGAACAACCAGAACTGGTGGTTCACCGTGCTATTGAAAGACTGCTTAAAACAGGTCTTTCAATAGCCCAGCGCACCCCAGTCCATCGCTGCACTCCTGTGTAGATCTGCAGGCTCACACCAGTGCGAGGCTGCAGATCTTCCGGGGGCGGGCTTCCGGCTGGTGAGCTTCTCCGGTTGGTGGAAGCCTTGATTTTCATCCCCGGAACAGTGTGTAGCGTGGGCACGCACTGCTCCGTACCAGCATGGATTGTCGGAGGGAGCGCGCCAGTCCGGTGAGTAACAGACTGCCCCGTTTTCTTCCCAAAGTGCGAAAAAGCCCTTAGATGCATCATTGCTAATAGGGAGAGGGAGTTAGAGGGCTAGTATGAATGATGTGGTTGTATGTCCTACTTTTCATGCCATGACCAATATTACCTCAATTTGTTAGGAATGGTTGCAAGTGCTGATAGCTTTTTGCTCCACTCAGCAATATCCGCAGGTATGGTGCTTTATTTCACTTCCAGAGGTAAAATGGAATGGTCATTTGTTTTAGAGGAAGAAGTAAAGCACCTCACATGTGCCATGAAAGCAAAATCAGATCCATAGTTCTGCTCAAATCTATAGTTTTGGTCCTATTTACATAGTCCTACCTCTCCATCAGAGCTTGGAAAAGTTATTTTTGTGGTCTATAACTTCCAGAATTCCCTAGCCAGATGCTTCTGGGAGCTGTACTCCAAAAAAGCTAACAGTTGCAATCTCTGCTCTTCATCTGCATATATTCTGTTTCTTGCACCTGCTTGAGTGTGACAGAATGTTGGCAAGTTACAGAAAAAATCTCAGGTTTTGACAGGTCTATTCTGATATTTTGGAACTGTATTCTTGTGCCATCATTGTGGTAGTAGTATTTGTTTAAAGAAAACTATAAATAATACATCTAAGAACACGGAAATGCAGTGCAGTCATTTTGAACTGTAGTACACTCCAGATGTTTTGGAAGACATCCCAAGTAAAAAAGAATGATTGCTTATTTGACTGAAAAATAAGGGATTGTAGCTATTAGTTGCATCTATGTCTGGAACACAAGTTATGCAAGATAAGTAGATCAGAGAAATCTTTTGGTCATGCAAGAATCATAACAACTTTCTCTGATACAGGATTTACTGATCTTCCCATCCCATGCTTCCTGTTTAAACATGAGAATAACTTCCATTCCCATGAGGCTTAACAGGAATGTTTTCTTGTAAGCCAACTCTGGAAAACTAGTTGATCAGTTTGTATAGGGAATGGAGGAGTAACTTGCTAAATTAACATGATTTCTCTGTGTTGCTTGAATGGTTGTTAGATTGCAGTTGGCATGAATTAATAAGGGAAGACTGATAAGGGGGAAAAGGCCAGGATCCTCCCCGAGGAAGAGAAATGGGGCCCTGTAGAGAACTCCAACACAAATAAGGACTTGGAGGAAGTCTATATAGTGGCAAGAAGGTCTTAAGTGCCACATAAGAACATAGGAAGAACCATAGTGCAGCAGACCAAAGGCTCACTGTATCTAGCAGGGCCACCTGGGGCTTCCCTGCTTCAAGTTTTAGTCTGAACTTTAAAGAACCTTTTTGTAGTGCTGACTCCATCACCCACAGAGGTTCAGTACTTTGGATAGCTCTTTTAAAGTTTGGGCTATAATCCAGAGTGGATTCCCCATCCCATTTACTTGGAAGCCACCAGCTGTGTGCCCTCCAGTGTTTCACAGATGAAAACTGGGGTGAAGCAACATGAAAAGTTAATGAAGAAGGACACACAAGCCAGCAGAGGCTGCAGCAGCCGGAGCCTACTGGGAAGGGCAAGACTCTGCCTCCTTTTCCCCTCTGCTGACTTAACTTGAGTGCAAACTACTTTTGTGCTGTGAACATAGTTTGCAGCAACTGAAGTACACTGAGGACAAAGGTGGAAATTAGAAGGAGGAGAGAGAAACTGGGACATTTTAAAAGCAGCTGAGAAAATGGGACAACAGATGATTAATCAGGACTGTCCCTGTCAAACTAGGAAAGTTTGAAGGAACTACAGCTGTCACTATTATCTGGTTTAGCATTCCTGTCCCCCAGACACCAACCAGATACTTACAGGGAGGAAAAGGCCCACAGGAGTCCACAGCCTTGTCACAAGTATAATATGCCTCCCTGATTTGCTTCCCGTTTGATACTGAAGGTAACATAGAGTGGTACCACTGAGGGTGTTGAGTTGCAGTAGTGTAGTAAACAATGCAATAAACTGTGCTTTTGCTGGGAAAGAGTAGGATCCTGCTCTATCAGATCCCACTCTAGCTGATCCTATTGTCTGTGCTTGCCTATAACAGGCAAGGTAAACAGCAACTTTCTCCAATTCCTTACTTGAGGAAAGAAAAGGGGAGAGTGGATATGCCTGCCTCACCAGATACCTCCAGTATGATAAAAACAAGGAGAAGGAGGAAGAGGAGGCGGCATTGGCTAGTGAAAGATGCATTTTGGAGGAAGTCTTTGAGCAGGCTCTAAAAGATTAGATTTTCCTCCTTTACTTATGCATAGTTTCTCTCTCCTGGTTGTTTCATTTCACACATGCAAATTGTTAGTTTTGAATAAAAAGTTTGCTGAAACTATGGCCATTTCTGACCTACACTGTTATAGTGCTATTATTCCACTTTCAATATCCTGTAGAATCCTGGAGTTTGTAGTTTACTGAGGCCAAAGAGCTCCCTGGCTGAGAATTCTAAATACTTCTCCCTAAACTGCAAACCCCAGGATTCCTTAGGGTGTTGAAAGTGGAATAACAGCACTATAACAGCGTAGTGCCGAAATGGCCTAAACTGAACCTATTCCTATTCTTTCCCTGTTATTTTTGCCTCTGGTACCAAATTTGCTGTTAGCAAAGTTATACCCAGGAACACATTTACTTCATTCACTAAAGTACACCTGTAGAACAAAGTTATACAATCTACCATTTCCCTATTTGTTTGAAATGCTTCACACAGTCAATTTACTTAGGGTGTTTAGATAAACATCTGCTTCTGTTTCTTTTCTTTCTCTTTTTCTTTCTCTCTTTCTTTCTTTCTTTTTTTCTTTCTTTTTCTTTTTCCCCCTCCAAAGTAACTGTAGGAGGCTGTAATCTTGATGAGGAGAGGAATACTGGTGTGGTGAGTGCATCTGTACCGTCTACTCTTCTTTTCAAAATTATCCCTACAGCTGCTTTTTATCTCTTTAAAACCCAACTGTGCAAAAAAGCCAATCAGAGTAGTTGGTTGCCAGAAGAAAAACTGACTATCCTATGTCCTTTGAATTGGCCTGTATACTTAAACCAGCCTACCACTGTGGGACATTCATGGCAGTAGCTCTCTCGACTTTCCCAAACCCCAGTCAAAGCTATTATAACTGCAAAAATAATCAATAATCTTTGGTGCCTATTTACTTTTAGACCTATATGGACCACAAAGCAGTTAAAAACCTCACTCTTTTCCACCACCACAAGTTGTAGGATGCCTAATCAACTTCCTAGTAGCTGTAAAATGGTAAAATTATCATCTGCACTATAGAAATGGCACTAAAGTGAAAGTTTTTCCCTCTTGAAAACAATCACAACCTTATGTCCAGGTCTATTTTATCCAACTGTCAAAAGACTGCTATTAAGCCACACTGTCCTGAAATAATAGTGACATTCAGTCTCTGCTGTTATCCATGGCTACTTCTACAGTGGAAGGCTTTCATTTGTTCCTCTCTGTTCCCTTTTCATCCCCAAGAGCGAAACAATGGCATGACAGCTTCCGTGAACAATGTAGCTGATTCAGTCTGGGAATCATGTATGCCTGTGATCCTTCCAGCATTTACAGTTTAGTTCTACATGTATCCAATTGAAAATGGGTTTCATTGAGTTTACTAGGGTTTATTCCCAGGTAATTTGGTATAAGACTCAGTGCTATTTTTTTAAAATGTAGTCCTATCTGTTTGTCAGCTGAATAAAAGGGTAATCCTCAATGGAACTCAACCTGTCTTTTATCAAAGCCCTTAATGAAGGGTTTCATTTCTAGATTGGCTTGTTTGGACAGAAATCCCTCCCTAAGAAAGAACTGAGTGTTCAAACAATCATTAGAGCTGTTTATTTAATACACTGAGGATTTATTAAGAAATCTTCAATCTCTCACAGTATGACTTTTCTGACAATAGGATCTATACAGTCTACAATTTATGGAACTCCATAAATTTTGGATTTCACAAAGAAGATTTCCAATCCACAGCTTTGAAATTTACTTTAAAGAAGAATTAATACATGCAGTGCAGTGCATCTTACTGCCGCTGGCCACTTATGGAATGCTTTGGTGCCTTAATTCTTCTTAAAAGTAACTTCTCAGCCCTTTTCAAATTTTAACCGTTTGCTTACACACCTCCTATTGAAATTAATGACATTTTGAATCACTTAGCTTTGGTTTTACTGCATACTCATAACTTTTACTTGTCTTATCTGTGTACTCATCTTGCCATGTAGTTGTTTTTGTGCTCAAGTTAATTAAAAACAAACAAAAATAATTGCTGAATTGGAATAATAGTCTGGTAGCAAAGTGGATGAAAACTAAATTGCTAAACTGGTGTATATTAGGCTCTCTTTATTGGGCTGAATCATGCTATAAAGATGCAAATTTTGCAAAAATTATGTTATCTACTCTAGACTGTCATCCTTCAAAATACTGTCAAAAATATACAGAAAGAGGTGTTGTGGAAAGACGCACCAGCCAGAAGTTTTGTGGCAGAATTCATACAACTGATCCAAGTCTGCAGAGCTAGTGATTCCTAATTTATATATTTTTCAGTCTTTCACTTGAGGCAGATGGCACAGATTATATCAGGAATGCTGATGGTGTCTCCTGGGCTAGAATAGGGTTAGATCAGGACCTGTTATTCCTAGTTTGCTCCTCTTTCAGATGATCAATAAGAATATTCTTAGTGGAATTCACAAATCCTTCTGAAAAACTACCCATTTCTTTCTGAAAAATATGGGTGAAAAAAAAAATCAGCCAAAGTTGCATCACCAGTACATCATTTTTAATGAGTGCCTGCAGTTTTATTTTGTACAAAAGTGGAAATTGTAGGGGAAACATAAAAATAATGATCTTTTTCTGAAAGGTGTGCCCATTGTTATGGAACTTTGGAGAGAAAACTCTGCAGGTTAATTGCCCCTAGAAACAGCAAATATATTGCTTCACTCACTTCATTTATCACACTGAAGGATGCCCTAGGATGCTTTGTAGCACATTAGTTCAGAACTCTAAAATTTCTGTATTGACAATCTTTAAGTGACTGGTAGAAAATGCATATAAATTAGGTGAAAGTGCTAAGCTGGTTTAGAAAACCAATCCTGGCATTCACCCAACAGATGCTGATGGAGAAAGATCATGCCTGTGTCAACTTATAAATCTATTTCTGCTGTCTCTTGGGAAAATGTGCAAACAATGATCTACAGGTGGCATCTCACCCCAACTAGTCTCTCAGATTCAAAGTACTCTGTCTCCATGGTACTGGAAAAGTTGTAATAATCAAAAATCTGCTCTGTTAGGTGGCTTGTATGCCCCCATAGTAGCAAAATTTGTGAAAGAAATAATGGATTTTAATTATAATACGACTCATCAGCAAATAATGTTGAGTGCCACAGTTTTGTTATTATCTATGGCCATTTTCACACTAGACTGTTATAGTGCTATTATTCCGCTTTCAACATCCTGTAGAATCCTGGGGTTTGCAGATTAGGGAGGGGCATCTTTGGCCTCAGTAAACTACAAACCCCAGAATGCCACAGGATGTTGAAAGTGGAATAATAGCACTATAACAGTCTAGTGCGGAAATGGCTTGCTATTATGTTCCTCTGCATATAGCCTACAGCACGTGATATTCCCTGATTCATCTCAAAGGCCCCTCCCTAAACTGCAAACCCCAGTATTCCATAGGATATTGAAAGTGGAATAATAGCACTATAACAGTCTAGTGAGGAAACAGCCTACGTGATCTGCAACTTAGGGATCTTATATCTCTGCTACTTGCAGCCTCACGATTAAAAGTTGCTCATTTAGAAGCTGTTTGAGTGAGATCTGCAGAATGTTGGAAGCAATTATGAAAATGTTTTTGCTGCTGTACAGTACTGTTCTATTGTTTATTTGAACAAAGATAAGTCCCTTTATGGTCCACCAGTAAGAAAGTGGACTTCTGAAAGAACTCCATTTGATTTCAGTGTACTCTCTTTTCTGCTGAACTTGATATTTTGAACAACCTTTGATGGTTTCTACCTCAAACACAAATGAAAAACTGAATTATTTCCTTGGTGTACTTATTTACCTACCTATTTAATTTATCCTCTGGTTTGTTGGTGCATTTTTAAACAGTAATAAGAGAAAGAAAAAAGGCAGAATAATGAAATCCTACATATTAAATAGTACTCCTATCCAAACTGAAAGAAATTATTGTGAACTGAAAATATAGTAATGACGATGTTGATGATGTAGTTGTTGTTGTTATGGTAAAATGCACAGACAAAACCATTCTGAAGCCATCCTGCAGCAATTAAAAATAACTGTGGTCTAATCAAATTATCTCTCACTTCATTTCACATACTAATGACTTCCATGACATTGCTGGCCTCATATCTCTCAAAATCAGCGTTCTCTGCTCCCAACAAGAAATTTGGGGCAGCAGAAGGAACCGGAACAAACCTTATTATCTGCCTGATTTTTAGTCCCATGGGTTAAACCCATTAGTATTATGGCACATACAATGGCACTTCAGTTAATATGAATATTTTATAATAATTAGAGCAACTGAATAACAGTACTTGTACAGTATGGAATTATGCAAATATCCCTTTATGTTAAACCCACTGGAATGATAATCTCACTGTATCTGAAGAGTTTAAATAAAGCTTTTATTTGGTCATTCTGGTCCCTTTTCCAGTAATTGTCTGTGTCAGCCAATCTGAAGAATCCAGCTCCAGGAAGAGGTTTGTCTGTACTAACATCTGGCAACTCCCTAGGGCAGCTTGAATAATGACTGGGTGACTGGTGCTGTTGCATGAGGCGTATGACCAGTTTTGCTATGCATCAGCAGGACCTCTCTTTTCTAAGCTTGCTTCTTGTCTCCATTCCAGGCTAGACACCTCTGTGGTTAGTGTGTTCCCTTGCTAATCCTGTTCCATGTTTATGTCAGACTATAATCTTCTGTGATTGTAAGTAGTAATATTTTGAATTGTATTACATTTTGTATATAATTACATTTAACTCCTTTGATGGTTTCCTCTTTGTCATCTTGCTTAGCATCAAGTTCACTGATGGCATCAATAGTCCTAAAATCAAAAACCATAGATTTCCATGACACAGGAAATAACTCAGGAAAGCCAACATTCTACTAAGGATACAATTCCCTACAAAACACCTCTCTCTCCCCCCGCCCCTTTGTCTCTCTGTCTTTAATATTGGTACTGTTTTGTGATGAACTGTCTTACTGCCCAGTATTGTAAATTTCTGATGTAGCTGTAAGGACAGTAAAACAGATTGTGAAGCTTCTGGATTACTCTTCAGAGGGAAATGAATATCTTCTTTGCAAGGTACTAAGATTTCACATGTTGTTTGAACCAGTATCAATGAAATCCCCTACAATTTAATATGTCTCCATCTTTTGCTTTAAGTGTCTAGTATATTTCATACTTGTTTTTGTTGTTAACTGCCATCAAATCACCTTGGACGTATGGCAGCCCTATGAATGAAAGAGCTCCGGGACACACCTTTATTAACAGCCTTGCTCACGTCTTGTAGAATGAGGGCTGCGGCTTCCTTGACTGAGCCTATCCACTTGTAATGTGGTCTTCTCTTCTCCTATTGCCTTCAACCATACCTAACATTATTAGCTTTTCTAAGGAGTACTTATTTCTATTTCTGGCTCATTTGTCTTAGGAATGAACCACCCATCACCTCAGTGTAATGAAATATCTATGTGTTGTTGTTGTTGTTGTTGTTGTTGTTGTGTACCTTTAGGTCATATGGCAACCCTAAGGCAACCCTATCAAGGGGGTTTTCTTGGCATAATTTGTTCATGATTTTGTGACTTGTGCTTCCATTGTGTCCAATGCCATTACACCACACTGGCTCTTGGGCACGATCAGTACTATCTGTCTATCTATCTATCTATGCAGCTGTTAGGGAAGATGTTTAACATCATCTTTCTCTTTAGGTTCTTCTGCTCCAGAGGTGGCTGATTTGTGGCTCTCCAGATATTATTGAACTATAATTCCCATCAGACCTCACAATTGGCCTGGCCAGCTGGAGCTCAGAATCAAACAACTTCAGGAGGCCCTGAGGGTTCTGCTGAAGCAATTTTTTCTCTCTTTTTCAAGAGGCTGTTGGACTGCCTTGCACCTGTTTGCCGTGTCATGCATAGTTTATACTTTTGTGTACATTGACCAAAGACTGAACAAAGTAAGAAGGCAGAGAGTATTTAGAAGAAGCCTGACAACATTTCAATAAGAAATCAGAAGCAAAGTAAAGGGAAGGAGTTGTTAATTTGATTTCTGGGGTCCTGGGAGGGACACCTCAATGTGCTCACAATGGGGAATGGGAATTAGCAGAGCACAAGCTAGCAATACAAGAGGCAGGGCAACCTAGCGAAATCTTGTACTCAATGTCTACGGGGTCAGGCCGAGTCAATGAGCAAACAGGAGTTACTAATAATTGTTTTCTTTATTGATGAACAACACAGTCAAACACGTGTACGCAAACACACTCACACAGACCTATTGAAATAAAGGTAGGAGTTGGATAGAGGGTTTTTAAGAGGAGTTTTTGCATGGGAAATACTATACCTGTCCTGAAGCCCGGATAGTCTGAAGAGAAGTCCGTAGAAGTGGAGTTTCTCAGCATGTGGAGCTGAGGGGAAGGCCCGTTGAACAAAGTGACAGCAAGGCAGGATGGAAGCCAGGAGCGATCCGAGGAAGTGCTCAAAATCAGGGGGTCTTATAGGGGAAAATGTGCCCGTAGGCTAGTCCGTTCCCAGGGAATACAATGGGTTTCGGGCTGGAGACAAAGCCTCTGAAAGGTCAGTATTTTACATGATTGAGTTATGACAGTGTTGTCAATAGAGTAGACAGTATGCAAACGCAGAGTGCTTGACAGCTGAGTATTCAGCTCGCCAAGCTGCCTGCTCGGGCAGGGAGTCTTTTGTAAACAGTGTGCATACATAATGTGATCTTAAAGAGTACTTGCCAGGAGGTCTCCTAAAGCTGTAGTCCAGCTATTACTGGCCCACCTGGATCGGTTTTGAATGGTTCAGCTATTTTCGGCCGTGCCTGTATGCGAGCTTGTCAAGGGGCCTTGCAAGCACATGGAAAGGAATGGGTAAAGAAGGCCAAATTATTGATATCAAATGATATCTAATATGTCACAAATCCGGACTAGAAACTACAGTAACAGAGCTTCATGGGAATAAAGGGTTCATCATGGAGAAGCAGCCAAGCAAATGTTCCAGCTGTGATCTCTTTTGACATTAGCACTGGCTAAGTGCACTGAGCTGACTTGCTAAGCATAGATGATATCTTGTAATTCCCAAGGTTCGCAGATGTATCTAGATGGTTTGTGATACACTGTGTGATTTATTAATCAAAAGATAAATGATGTTTCCTTGTTTATTTAAAGGGCGCATTTGGCATTGCCTTCATGTAAGAAGAAATACTGTACTGAACATGTATCCAGAAGCATTAATCATGTAATTATGAAATTACATGAAAGCACAGGCTTCTGTAACAACCGTAAATGACCTAAATAGGGTTGGATGGAATTCATTTTCTGCTAGAAGATGCCACTAGAAAACAGGACTATTTTTAACCAGAGAAGGATTTCTTTTTGGAGTTCCAGAAAGACAGTCTAGAAGTAAAATGGATTTATATTACCAAGGCTTTGTTCAAAGTGCTGTGTATGCTATTTGAATATTAATTAAAATGTTATTGCAATATTCTTTCTTAAATAGATGCTGCTTTTGCTCAGTAAAATGTAGTTCAAAAACCTAAACATGACATATAGTGCTTGCATATTTATCCCTGGAGGGTGTGATGAAACTCTGTCAAAAACTGGAACCTTGGGGCAACATTCATGCTTACTATGCAGAGACTCCATATCAGTCCCTGCTGTCTCCAATTAGAGTAAAGGAAAGACTCCTGTATGGAAATCTTAAATTGCCTATCAGTTGTATAGGGTTGAAGTTAAGTGCTCCCCTAGATCAGATCCAGTTTTGTTGGACCAGCTCACAGGAAGCTCCAGCCAACAAGGCCAATCTGAAAGGATTCTTGAGACACAACATTGAAACAAATTCACGTTCTGACTTGATATTTGCCAGGTCCTCTGGCTATATTCAGACAGTGTTGTGAATTTGGTATCTATCATGGTTATTTATATGGATATTAAGTGAACACATGGTATAGAGATTTGAATAATTTGGCTATAGTGTTTTATTTTATTTTTTAATCATGAAAGGGAATAGTTTAATAGCAACAGCTGACAAGTAGTGTTGAATGGCTGCCATTTCCAACTCTCAATGCATTTTGAAAGGCCTGAGACTGAATGAACTAAGATGCACTATTCTTTTTCATTTCTACTACAAATATAGTGCTATGCCACTCTTGCCAAGAACTCCCAGCACTGATGCTTTTCCTTGAAGGCTCTGCTTATTGCTGCTTCACTTGTAGCTCTTGGTGGGTGGTTTGTCATTTACCAGCCTTCTGCAATCTGCACAGTAATCCCCAAGACATGGCTGTGAGCAATTCTCAGACAGTGGGGGAAAGTAATCACAATGGCATCTCAGGTTGAAGAATGAGCTGTGATTCATACTTCTTCTTTGTCTTGTGTATGCATTTCTGGTGTGCATATTCACTTACTAGTCCAATGGTGGATTGTTCAGGAATCACAGTGAATATTAGTTTTGTAGAAATGGCAAATGCGCGAACATGTTGGAGTGTGGAGAGCAATTCTTCAGGGGTTCATATTAATAGCCAGCCACTCAGACAAACCTGTCCTCTTCTAGGGTATTCCATTCCATCCCATCTCCCCATTCCTAGTTTTTTTTTTGTCACTCTCACCACCCAATTAGTCAGCATTCTATGGCCACATATATATGACCAGACCTCACTAACCTCTTTCACACTTTTTAAGGTAATGATTATTTGTATTTCTGCAAACTGTGAAGTTCCTCTAAATCTGCTGACTCCTGCCCTTCCTATGTGTAGATGGTACTATTTTGATTATATGAGGAACCATACTTAGAGAATAAGTCTGTTATTAGCATACTGGCAGGGGTGGGGGAAGGAGAGGGGAGAGTTCTAAAGATCCCAGGGCTGCATCTGCCTCTCTGAACCTCAGACTGCATATTCACCGCTCTCTCTACCTGTGTCCCCTCCCCTCCACCCTGAAATGTTTTTGCACCCAAACAGCCAAGCACAAAACTAAACAAACAAACAAATGGGAAATAACCAGGCAGCTTGTTTGTTTACGTATTTCCAGGCCATTTATATGAGGTCTCCAGGTGAAAGACAAGCCATAAATCACCATAAAGTGCTTTAAAAAAAAATTGTGTTAAGCAGGGAGTAAGATCAGGGTTTGAATCGCCGCTCAGCCATGGAAACCCATTGGGTGACCTTGGGCAGGTCTCACACAGCATTTATGATGGGATATGTAGTTGCAAGACATAGGTAGTATAAACATGCAGCTGCTTGCTCATAACCACACATTCCAGGGAACACCATTATGTAAACAGCACTTGGTTCACACCAGATAGTAACAGACTCTGTTCTGCTACCCAAGGTCAGTTTTAATTGCTTTGCGTGGGAACTAAGGGGAAAAGCTATAATGTACTGTCTCTGAATGTCTTCTTCAGTTTGAATCACTGAAGTTATGTACCAGCATCTCACTCCTGAATAAAGCTTGCTTTCACATGTTTACTCTGTGTGTGTGACACACACCCTTAGCCCCCAAAACTCCATAATAGGTTTGTCTTAGGGTTACCATAAGTTGGAAGTGACTTGAAGGCACACAACAACAACAACAACAACAACAAAAACAACAACAGAAGATTTTAGCCTGTTGATTGTAGTCTAGCATCTGGATAGCTTCCTGATAACTATAACAATGGCTTAAAGCAGAGAAAATGCTGTATAACACTGTGCCCTTTCACATAACACAACTATAGTGCTATATGTCACTTTCTTGCCATGATGGCATCCTATGGAATCCTGGGGTTTGTAGTATGGTGAGGCACTACAGCTCTCTGGCAGAGAATTCTAAACACCTCCTCCTTAAATTGCAAATCCCAAGAGTCAATAAATGTTTTAATGGCAATTCAAGTGGAATATGGCGGTGCACTTTTGAAATGTGAAAAGGCCCCGGGTGACAGGTCTGGGGCTGGTTGCTTTCATGTCAGTGGGATGATGAATTCATTCTTGCTTTTAGTCTGAATTTGAAAAGAATTATGCAAGATGCTGAACCTACTTTAGGGGGTCAGTTTCAGCACTCTGGATAGTTCCCTTAAAGTTCAAAAAGGATTTCCTTCCTCATTGGCATGCAAGCCACTAGCCACATCAGTCAGAGATCTTTATATGTTGAGCACAAAAGTCTGCATAGCATTTTGCAGCCACATTCAGCTAAAGAGATACAGAGTTCCCAGGAACAGAATCTGTATGAACCATATGAAAGAAGGATAATTTCCCCAAAGAGACTAAAATCTCTTAGTTTAATTTTAAAAAAAATTCAAATTACTTTAATTGCTCCATATGACTAAAACAATCCTAATGTGACATATTTGATCTAATCAGTCTAGTTGTTCCTTCAAAAGATGTAGTAATTAGATCATTTCTGTTTGTAATAATGACAAATTGTTCTTTGCAATCCATTATGCTTTTTTCAAGCTTTTTTTGCCAATTTAATTTTAAAATCCCTAGTGAACATGATGGGCTAGATACATTTCCAAGCTTAATATACATCAACAGCAATATTGTCTTCCTTTTTATATATTCTGATGTTTTGTTGTTAGATGCCTCTTTTCAGAATTTTCTTTCAATCTCCAACACTAACATGAATCCAGTACTAGTTTCACAGTCTCCATAGCTACCCCTTAGTTATGTATTCCTTTCAATATTCAGTACTTAAAAAACAGGTTCATCACCAATATTGATTCACTTGTATCCTAGAATATTACCAAAATCTACATCCACATATAACTCAGTGTGAGAATTTAAAGTAATTGTTTCCTTTAACTGGTCAGAAGTGGGACACTGAGGCCTTCCAGATGCTTTTGGGGAACTGCAGTTCCCAGAATCCTCTTTCATTGGGTCAGGCTGTAGGTAGAAAACATTTGGAGAGCTGCAACATAATTGTAAAATTGATGGTCAAGATCCTGCATTGGACATACAGCTATGATGTCGTGGCTACACTCTGTCCCCTGATCCAACTCCCCCAAACCCACCTTAAAAATTCAGGCTGGTGTAGCAAGAGATAAAGTTCTGCAATGCTGGTGACCAGGGAACTGAAGAACGACATATCCAGCTCCCTCCTGCCAGTGGGCCACGGTGCAACAGGCAAAAGTTGGGACCACTGCAGAATCATGTCACAACTCTTCATTGCATGGTGACTCACTGGTAAGAGGGGGCTGGACATTCCATCCTTCAATGCTGCACTCTCCATTGCCACAGAACTCTGTTTCTCTGTCCCTGGATTTTGGCATTGGTTTTGGAGGCATTTGCAGCAATAATGCCATGGGAATACCAAACAGCTGTGGGGTTGTAAGCCTAGCTTATGATATTGTAACTGCCTAGTAGGATACTATCCAATATTTATAATGTCTGCTGGAATCCAGATGTACAGAAGACCTATTTCTAGTTCCAACCTATTTGTTCATTCCTGAAATTAATATTCCAGCTTTCCTCAACAATTAACATTTCAAGGGCAGATTACAATACATTGAAAAATACAAAACAGATATCCTATATACGTCTATTTGGAAGTACAGTAAAACCCACTGAAATGACATTTCTTCCAAGGTAAATGGATGTAGGACTGCAGCAGTCATAGAAGGCAGGCTATTAATAGTAACATCCTTATTTCAAAACTCATAAAGAGCACTAAGATTAAACTATAAAAAGAGGATTACAATGCCTACTGCACATTCCATGGGTGAGCCCCCACCACTATTGATGTAGGTCTTTCACTGATTGACATCCACCTTATCTCAGATGGCAGGCATACTTAGGCTCTTTTCACATGAGGTGAGGGAATCGCTCTGCGACACTCCCTGGCGTTTTTTTCTGAGTCTGTGCTAATGCAGACTTTTACTTACGAAGTTCCACATGGCTCTAGGGTGAATCGGGCTAGCGTGGGTTAATAGTGCCACATTATTTCCTCTATGGCCACTCCCGGTAGTCTCCTTACCTCGCCCCCTTCTGCTGTGATTGGCTGTTTGTTTTTAAAAAAAATGGCTCCGTGCGTCATTACGTATGTGCCCACGTGCGAACGTACGCACAGCCACCTAGGTCCTCCCATAATGCCTCCCACCGCCCCTCCTTCCTTTGAAGCTTCTGGAGAGAGATCACTGCAGCATCCAAGGGATCGGGGGCCAAGAAGGTGAACAGAACAGCCTGAAGTGTCATCTTCTCCTTAAAAGCTGAAATCAGCTCGTTTTGCTCCCCAGCGACCTGCTTGTCCATGGGAACACCCTGGGTGACTTGGAGCACGTGACACTCTCTCAGCCTCAGGGAAGAGCAGAGGCAAACCCTCTCCAAACAAACCTTGCCAAGAAAGCCCCAGTGACAGGTTTGCTGCAGGCGCAAATGACAGGAAGGACACTACGACTTCCCTGTTATCTTTTGTTTCAGGGCGTTTGTTGGAAACATTACAGAAGTCTTATTTTTGAAATTGTTATATTTATATTAATGAAAAGATTCTGGTTTTGGAATTTTATTTAATCGCCCTGGGAACCTGGGCAAAAAGGGCGGTTGCATCTTGTGGGCTGATTTGTCGGTGCCCCAAGAAAAAGGGGCTACGATGCGTCCTGGGGGCTGCCGGGGCAGTCGAGGCTTCTCCTCCTCTCGTCCCCCCAGAACACGGGAGTGATTTTGGGGGAAACCCGATTTCTGCTCTGGATTTCCCCCGAAGGGAGGAAGGAGTTCGGGGGTGTGGGGCAGGAGGGAGGGGAAGGGGCAGTGAATGCCACAGCCTGGACCCCAAAGCAGGTGAACTTCTCCCTGAGGAAAGTGCCCATTTGCTCGCCTCTCTCCAGTTCACACTGAGGTTGGAAAAGTTACACGGGGGTCGGAAGAAGAGGCAATGGGCAGAATCGCCCCACCACCACCACCAAAGCGGCTGGACAATGCTCCAAAGAAATTTCTCCAGTTCTGCTTTTGGTTTGGAACCCCGGGGGGGGGGGGCAGGAGGGAAGCAGCCACTTCCCTGATCACCCCGATCTTCCCCCTTCAGTCCGCCCCTCCCCTTTTGATCTGAGACTTGCATCAGAACAAAGGGTGCCCTTCTGGGGTTCCCCAAACCTTCCACCCTGGGCAACTTCGCCGCCCTCAAGGCCTACAGAGTTCTTGCTGGCCTTTCTCGCCTCCGGGTGGAGCCTGGCAGATGCCCTGGCCGGGGGTTCTGGCCCCCCTGCTCTGTCCTCCCATCCTCCTTCCGGACTGGGAGCGAAGACGGCGAGCCTCCCCCTCCCTACTACCTCGCCCTCTTTTCCCGCAGGGCAAGTTCCAGAGCTGGAATGTGGCAGGTGAGGAGAGGGTCCGGGCCCTTTTGCCCCCTTGCTGCCCTCGCTTCTTCCACCTGGGGGGGGCTGGGAGCTGCTGCCCTCCTCCTCCTCCCCACCCCGAAAGGTCGCCGAAGTATCAGCCGGGATTTGGCGCAGTCTTGGATTTTTGCTCGCGGAGGTGGGGGGAAAGGGGGGTGGCGCTCCCGGGGGACTTCCTGCGGAGGCAGCCATGGCCACCGGGCAACTGGGGGGCGGGGAGGGCCAGGCGGGGAGGTTGCCATCTGCCGTTGCTCCTCAGGCGGTCAAAATATCTTGGGCCATCTCTTGCCAAGATGGACAGAGTACACCTATGGACCACCTTTCTCCCACCCACCTCCACAGTCCCACAGCCCACAGCTCCTCCATCTCCCCCCGCCGGACTGGGCAGGTTGCTAGTCCTCCACAAGCTTACTTTTTTTGTTTCTTTTTATTACACTTTTTACAGTACAATAAAAAAGGAAACAAGTTACACAAATGAAGAAAAACAAGAAGGAAGAAAAACAGTAAAGAACAGGAAAAAAGGAGTTTGCACTGACTTTCAACTTTCCTGACTATGATTATACATAGGTGACTATATAAAATAACTTCTCCGATTAAAATTAGCGTTGATACACTTCTACCACTTGATCAAATCCACCAGTTATCCAAACCCATGCTTAACATGTTAGTCTCTTTTCCTCGCAAAAGCCAGTTGAGGATTCCCAGCCTTTCAGAAGCGTCGCCATTGATTTTTGTCTGATCAATCTCATTGATCAGGTGACTTTTCTTTCCTTCACCCTGATTGCAGGGCGGTGGGGTTCCCGCAATCAGTCCTCTTCTTGAGTAAAAGCTCTCTTGGATTCACATCCTAGTTTTAAGGGGGATACGGGTGTGCAATCAGATCAGAGGAGAGAACAGGCAGTCTTTTATGCAGAAGGAGAAAGCATTCAGCAGCACCCCCGAAATAGAAGCCCCCCAACCGCATATCCCCAGCCTCCAGAACTGCCAACAGCTCAATGCCCACATGCCAAACTTATTTTAAACTGATTAAAACATATTCATTTTCATCCAGACCACCTACCTGCAATCTTTTTTCTTGCTGTAGCTCTCTTTCTGAGGAGTAAAAAATGGCACCGTCCTGTTCTTTGTGGGGCTGGACCAACCGCTGAAGCTGTTCACGCCCACAGCCCGCCCTCCACTGATCTCATGCGCGCATTGGTGCATATCTGCTCTTCTACAAAAATGAGCACGTACGCAATGGCGTGCTCCAGGGAAAACCGCCCCACTTTTTTCAGGTTTTTAAAAAGCGCGCGCAACTACCAGTTGGAAGCATCTCTGACCGGATTGAGGTGTGGAACTGCAAAATTATGTACGTGCCAGCCCACTCCACGGTGTGTACGACCTCCGTTAGAGGTCGCACTGCACCGTTTTAATTACTCCGTGTGAAAAGGGCCTTAGAGCAGAGCCTCAGAAGACACTTCAAAATAGACAGGCGTCAGTTAATTGTAGTCCCAATCAGTTGTTTCTTATGCTTTTAGTATTGGTTTATGAAATCTTCATTTTAAAACTATATTGATTTGATCAAACTCAGGGTTCCCCTCCTTGTTTTTTCAGTTCATAATTTCATTCCAAACCTGAAAATTCTTTGTGCATGGAAGTATGATATGGTCCCACTGGCAGAAAGGAGAAAGGTCATTTTGGCTGACTCTCACTGCTGCCCTCCAGTACCACCTCTTCCATTTTTCTGGAGGACTGTCCATATTTCAGAAGTAGATTTCTCAGGGACGAAGGGGACAGCAGAGAGGTGGGAAAGCAGAAAAGACCATGTTGTCCCCTCAGACAGCCAATGGAAAATCTCCACTGCATCAAAGGCCTAACTAAGAACAATCATCTTCCATCTGTGGAGTGCTTTCACTATAACAAAGCACTGCATAGACAAGTCTACACTATAGAGAAAGATTATTTCTCCATCTCTAAGCTGATTTCTGAAAATATTTATAAATATCAGGATAGTACTGAAAACCTTTTGTGTGTTGTTTGTACACATGCAAAAGCCCTTGACTGTGGGCCTATGCACCTACCAGTTCTAATTTCTTTCTTTTTAATGACAAAACACAATACTTTGGGTTTAGAGAGAGGTATTCTAAGAAGACGAGGCAACTTGGTAGGTGGCAGAGACAAATTGTGCTGTCATTGAAGAGAAATATGCCTGCAATCTTAACTTTCCATCTCCTTCCCCCACTTGGCTCCTAGGACTTCAATGACCCTCACAATGCAGTAGGCCCTGCTGTCATTAGCACAATGGGAGGTGGGGTTGCTTTTTGTCTTCCTGTCTTCATAATATTGTGAAGCTTGAAAAGGTCATCATGGAGGCCCTGCAAAAGCCTTTATCTGTCTCTCTCTCTCTCCTTGTCCCCTTAAAAATCATGTAATAAGATAACAAAACTAGCACACTTCAAAAGGGCAGAAGCCCACTGGCAACCATTCTTCAGAAGGCGCCTACAACTAATGCAGAGGGCACCAAGCAACAGCCTAGCAAGCTGCAGCCTGCAGAGCTTTTGTCTTCTGCTTCACTAGCACTAAAAGACAACCTACACTTAAGCTCTCAACAGGTTTCAAAGGGAGGTAGCAGCACTCAGCAATTGGTCAGCCTTCTTGTCTTGTTATCACTCTCTGCTATTAATTGCCCTTTGGTTATCATGATGCATTTTCAGTGACTCATCACAGTCTTTAGACAGAACATGCAAAGTACAAACACTGTTGAAAATCAAAAAGGAAATGCCACTACTCCCACCTACTTTAGGTAAATGTGACCATAATATTGGAGTAGGAGTGCTCGGAAAAGTTCTCTTATTTGTACTATAAATCTCAGGTCTGAATGTTCATGAATCCAGGTAGTGCCAGTATCAATCGCCATGGAATCAATTGCTAAATAGTGAATTAACACTGAGGTAAATACCATTGATTCCATGGGTCTGTACTAATTATGAGTGGCAATATGATTTAGGCTGGGAGATTCTTGAATCCGTGGTTCCAAAAAATAACTTTCTGAAGCAGCAGAAGTAGTAGTAATAATAGTACTTAGTTATAATTATAGTTACTGTTACTACTGCTACACTGACTAAAAATGTAAAGAAAACCAGAACTGTTAGCATGAATGTATTGTCACTTAATTTCAGCTTTACCATTTATGCTTACATAAAAAAACAAGACAAGATTATTTTTACTTATAGTAGAAAGGATGGAAACAAATATAAACAAATAATTCTCACCCCCTGCAAGGGTCTTCAGCTCCAGAGAATGCCAATGCATGATGCTCCAAATATGTAATAGTGTTCATTGTTGCTATGTGCCTTCAAATAATTTCCATCTTATGGAGACCCTCAGGTGAAGCTACCATGGATTTTCTGGGACTAAGACTTTGTGATGCACCCAAGGTCATCCAGTGGGTTTCCATGGCCACGTAGGAAATCAAACTCTGGTTTCTAGGGTTGTAGTTCAGCCCTCAAACCACTGCACCACGTTGGCTCTCAACAGTGTTTATATCTTCCTCTAATTAATTTTCCTATGATAAAAGAAGAATGAAAAAAGAAGGAAGCCTATTAAGTCTGCAATCTTATACCCATTTAGGAGATACACGTATGGGATTGTCCAGTCAGATGCATGCTAGCAGCATTGAAGTCTAAGAAAAAAGACCTGAGAGAGCTCCTTTGCTCATGCAGATGGTTTTGTGTCTGTCATTGTTCCACTTAACCAAATCATAGCTTTGTTAATATTAAAAACCCACAAGTGACTAATTAGGATAGAACAAATGAAATTAATTAAGATGACAAACCTTAAAACATGTTTGTTGCTCTCTTTCATTTTGGCTGTTTGAAGATAGCATTTTATTGTATGTGGTTTTAAATAATTTCATCAGGTTGGATTCAGTATCTAGTTACCATTGACAGAAGAATTTGGCCAACAAAAAGTACACCAGAACCTGAAAATGTGGTTTTTAAAGGGAACCAAATAAGGACTATGACCCTGGAGACCAGGGGTTTGATTCCCTGGTCAACCATGTAAACCCACTGGGTGACCTTGGGTGCATCACACACTCTCAGCCTCTACAAAACCCTGTCATAGAGTCTCCTTAGGGTTACTATGAGTCAGAAACAACTTGAACACACATAACGACAAAGTTACAGTTCCTATGTCTAAAGCAGTGACTAATTTTTACAGTTGCTACTTTCAAACAATTGCTCCTTGTTCTTGAAAAAAAAATTATGGTAGATATTTTCAGTTACTTACACTTAGAAAGAAATGAAAGCACAGACAAGCTCTTGAATAAGAATCAGGCCAGAATCCTGTTGTTGATGTTGTCCTTGTGCAGTTCAAGTTATTTCTGACTTATAACAACTGTAACACAAACCTATCACAGAGTTTTCTTGGCAAGATTTGTTCAGAGGGGTTTGCCTTTCCCTTCCTCTGAGGCTGAAAGAGTATGACTTGACCAAGGTCACCGAGAGGGTTTCCATGGTTGAGTGGAGATTCAAACCCTGGTCTCCAGAGCTCTAATGGTCAAACTACTACACCATGCTGGCTTTCCTTGGTGACATACAGTGCCCTAATTCTCAGTCACAGTTGTTCCCTTAAGAGGTGGAGGACTTTGAGGTCCACCCCTCAATGCCAACATCTCCTTAGAATTCGGGGAATTATAGCTCAAAGGAGGTCTGTGAGAGGAAGGTAATGGCAGGATCTTTTCACCTGTGTATACCAGTACTAACTGTACAGAGTACTCCAGTTAAAAGTTAGAATATTTTATTGGGAATTAACACACACACAAGAAATCAGACACACTTAAGAACCATACATTGAAAAGTGAGGTAAGAAAGGTTGGATAGGGAGAGATTGGGTGGAAAGCATAATAGTTACCAGTCCTGAAGCAGAAAGTTCAAGCAGAGTGGCTCAAACAGTGTCTGAGGGTAGCATAGAGGAACAGGAGTCTGGGGTACCACAAGCAGTGTAATACACCCAATATACTACAATTTACTGGGGCCAAAGCTGAGGTTTATATATCCTATTTCCTACCCTGACAGAGGGTGCATGGACAAAGCAGTAATTGCTGTCTCACAGGGTTGACAAACAAGCCCAGAATGGGCTGATTGTTTTAACTCTGGGTGACAAAACATTGATGGGAGTCATGACAATCTCTTAATGTCTGGTTGGGCAGGGGGGTCTAGGGAGGATTTCCATAGGGCAGGATCACAGTAGGACCCCTGATTGCTTCACTTGGGCAGTTTCATTTTCTATTGTTTTCGGGTGTGCATATAGCCTGAGATCTTAAAAGGATTATCACTGGGTTTTCCTGCCTAATCCTTCCTGATCATGTCTAAGATCAGCCTGACCTGGCTCTCATCCAGCCAGCATACCTTTGACCATGTTTTCCATCCATAAATATGTTCAATTAGGAAAACAGCACATCCTGCAGCAGGGGAGTGTAGGGTGTGGTAACACAGTAGCATATGTCCTTTGAATGATGTTGTGCTAGGAAATATCCTTTTCCTCCTTACACAGTGGGGCAATGGAAACATCCAGCTGCTCTTGTGCCCCATGAAGAAAGTGGGGATGGGGAAGTTCCTTCCAGCCCCCTCTAATGGTGGTATAAAAAAAGCACCTATGGAATTCATATAATGCCATAATTTGATTGGCACATGCATGTGCATTAAATGCTCTGCCAGTGTGCTTGCTGGATCCAGCCCACAATATTTTTTCTCCACTATTTAAGGAGGCCAGGCCCCTAACTATAAAAGTAATCTTAAATGTTATAATTATACTGTAAATTGATTGAAATTATCCTCCCTTTACTGTAATGTTGCAACTGTTAACAACTGTAATGCAATTTACTTATAGCTTCACTATTATTTGGAAAGAGAATGGATCACAATTAACTTATTATTGGTAACTAGTTCCTTTGGAGCTCTGGATATCTTTGCTGCATTAGGAGAGCTCCTCTCCCATGCTGCTCACCCCATTCAGGAAGGTCCCTCACGCCTCCATACAGCATCTCTGGGTATCTGAAAGAATTGCCATGGGGAGGAGGGGATGTGGGAAAATTCATTTCTCTCTTTTCAGATTGTGTGACTTTCCTACCTACCTCCCATCTACTTGGGCATCAATCTGGATATAACCCATTATTCCATACCAAGTGGGGATTTGGCTGAAGGAGGAGGGGAGGTGTAGATTTTTTAAAAAATAAAAAGTGAAAATAAACATAGCCAAATTTAAGATCATATGTGACCTGAACAAGCTGTCTTATTTGCAAACAGGAATTCTTCAGCAGGATTGGTTCATGCATCTTATATCAGCAAGCAATCACTTTACAGTGCAGAAAAGAAATCACAGATGAATCTTAGGATGAAGTTTATTTGATCCTTGAAAGCTGCAGTCAAAGGAAATGAATATTTCTAAAATGGGACTGTGATACAATCATCTGATGATTATAACAGTAATACCAAGTTCATTATAACAGATACCAAAGACATAGAAGAACCTGTTATACCAGAATTGTCTACATGGAGCAAGATATTCCTATCACTCCACTCGCCACTGCTTGGCCTTTTGGCTGGCCTGCCAACCAATATAGTTATCAGTTGCAGACCCTGAAGACTCCAGTTGCCATCCATCAAAAGTCTCACTCCAAAGGACCATCTTAATGTTTCTATGTTGCGTTTTTTTCTGCTGGCCCCCAGGCATTTGCCACTCATACTTTTTTTCCTTGAGATTGATGATTGCATGGTAGTGTGATCAGCATCATTAGCATCACCCAGCATACTTTTCAAATAAAGAGAAGAAATAGGTTGTTGTGGGTTTTCCAGGCTTTGAGGCCATGTTCTAGTACTATTTGCTCCTGATGTTTCACCTGCATCTGTGACTGGCATCTTCAGAGGATCTGGTGGCATGAAAGTGAGACAGAGTGTATATACTTGTGTAGTCTCCAGGTAAGAGGAAGCAATTCACATATGTTGCAGTTGGCCTGTGTGATGTCCTATTGTTAAATGGAATATCCCCCAGGGTTGTATTGTTAGTCAAGGGATATGTA
This sequence comes from Ctenosaura bakeri, assembly GCA_948474755.1. NCBI lineage: Eukaryota > Metazoa > Chordata > Lepidosauria > Squamata > Iguanidae > Ctenosaura > Ctenosaura bakeri. Next base: position 223,201 of record CAOLHI010002749.1, on the reverse strand, counting down.
TAACAGTGCATTAAGTACATTAGCAATCCATTGTATTGTTTCCTGTAGAGGGACTTTCAGAGTCTGGGTGGTCTTCATTGGCATATTTTTGAGTCTTGATTTTAGTGTTCTTCAGTACTTGTAGCCAAATTTTGTTTACTTTTCGAGTTTCCTCCTTCCTGTTGAAATTGTCCATATAGGGAAGAAAATTGGCTCTGTTGGAATCTGGGGGGTGGGGGTGGGAAATCAGCAAAGTCTCACAAGAGAGTTCTGTATGTGGAAGCTGGTTATCTTCACATGCATTTGCACTAGGGTGTTCATCTGGCCATTGTTGAACTAGCTAAGGTTTGTCATTGCATCTGGGAGAAAATAGAAATCTTGATTCAGGAGCCATAGTTGCTGTGCAGTGGTAACAGATGGGTTCCCTTTCCCATAGGTTCAGTACCTTGGATAGCTCTATAAAGGGTTGGTCCAAAATCCAGTGTGGATTCACCACCTCACTCACATGGAAGCCACCAGCTGCCACAGTTGTGTTGCTAGCAGAACTAGTGCTAGAGTGAGCTGGACTTTTTCTATTTTATTTTAGTGGGACCAAAATTTTAATTAATCATAAGATCCAAAAGAAGAAGTGAGAAAATGCTAACATTTTGGCTGATACAAACAGCCTTTGGCAAGCCACGTTGCATTCTCTATCTCTCTTCTCTTACACATACAGTTTCCTTATTTATAAAATCTGCATAGTTAATGTCTCTTCTGTTATAATTTTAAAAATGAATTAGATTTGGTTTAGTTTACAGTTAATTAACAACTTAATCCTGAATTTATGTACTTAGCAGTAAGTCCCATTGAGTTCAGTGGGACTTATTCCCAGGTAAGTGTGCCTGGAATTACAGCCTATGCACATTAAAATTTAACATTACAATATACGTCTCAGACGTTGAAGGCAAAGGGCCTGCTTTAAGCACCTGATGGACAGAAACATAGTGTGTTTCTGCAATATAAGTACCTTAGGGCATGTTCATTTTTCTTGTGATGTCTTGTGGCCCTTTCACACTACACAATTATACCACTACGATTCCATTTTAACTGCCAGGGCCACATCCAATGGAATCTTGGAATTTGCAGTTTTGTGAGCTAGAGCTCTCTAGTTGAGAATTCTAAGCACCCTTCCCTAAACTGCAAATCTCAGGATTCCAAAATATGGAGTCCTGGCAGCTCATAGAGGAATCACAGTGCTACGACTGTGTGAAGTAAAACAACCTCTCTGTCAATCAGTTACAATCTTGTAAGGTATATGTATGACCATGTAACTGTTCTCTGTTCATATTTACTATCAGAGTACCATTGTCATGATCATAAATACACCTGAATCCTACACTAATAGTCAGTCAGCCATCCGGAGTGACAGAATTCTGAGGTTCTCTTTGTCATATCATTAGTCATGGGAGGGAGCTAGTCATGTCATCCTTTCCGTATCTCACTTTCAACCTTCATAGTCAATAGGGGAATCTGAGAAAAGATACATGTAGATTCATTTGCTGTAGAAGGATTATCTGCTCCAGTATGAATTACATCAATCAACAATTTATTGCTCCACCATTAGTATTATAAACGTACTCAAAATCTGCTTTTTTAAAAACAGGTAATCAACAGCCTAAATATCCTGAAGACATCAGCTCCTGTCAGATGTCAGAAACTAGCCAGGGCCATTTCCACACTAGCCTGTTATAATGTTATTATTCTACTTTCAACATCCTATGGAATCTTGGGGTTTGCAGTTTAGACAGGGGCCTTTGAGAGGATACTATCAGGCAATATCACGTACTGTACACTATATTCAGAGGAACATAATAGCAAACCACCTCTGAGGATACATTGGCTAAAAAAAATTGAAATTTGAGGTGTTGCCCTAAATCAGCTGGCAACTTGAAGATGCAAATGACTCCTTCTTGCTTTCTTGAAGGCTTCTTATTGCCTTCAAATTGTTTCTTACTTATGGTAACCCTAAGGTGAACCTATCACAAGATTTTCTTAGCAAGATTTGTTCAGAGGGGGTTTTGCCTTGGCCCTTGTCTGAGGCCGAGAACACATGACTTGCCTAAGGTCACTCAGTGGATTTCCATAGCCAAATGGGAATTCAAACCTTGGTATCTCCAGAGTTGTGGTCCAACCCACTAAATCACAAAACCATTCTGGCTTTCATGTACATATGACTACTACAATGAATCAGCCTTGGTTCTTTTCTTTATCCCAGCAGTACTATAGATGGGCCCAAAGTGAACCCAAACCAACACAGAATCTCAAACTGAAGGTTGGCCATCTCCTCCCTGCAGGTACTGCAGTTGGCTTGTCAGTTCTGCTGAAAGCAGTGGAATCCAGCAGAAGTAGGTACATAGACATGTTCTGGCTGGCATCCTGTTAGTGCCATATGCAGGTATAGGTCCACCTTCTGCACATATATATTTTGTTGTTGAAGTTGGTATTCTCTTCTGCCATCCTCAATGAACAAATCTGCCATTTCCTAGATTCACCATTCAGCTGCCACAGCCTCCCCACAGCCATTTCATGGTTGGTGGAGAGCAGGGCAAGGGACTGGAGAAGTGTCTGGGTATGTCCCCATATCCAGATGCAGAATGATTACCTCAGCTGCTGAGACCTTCAGAGGACCCTGGCGGATCTCAGTAGATGATATAATCATTCTGCATCTGGCTGTTGAAACATAGCTGGGCACTTCTCCGATCCCTTCCCCTTCTAGCCATCCATGGAATGGCTGGAAGGAGGCTGCAGCAGCTGAAAGGACAGTCCGGGGTTGTTAAGAAGATGCAAGTAGCATAGTTCTGTGTGCGGGACTATTATTCTACATTATGTCTCAGAGGTTCTCAGTCATAGCATGTACTGTAGACATTATTTCCATGATTAGTCTTTAAAGGTAAAAGATGTGATGGCAGAGGCAGAAGGAATAGCAGTTGAAAAGTTAAAACCCCTTGTTTAAGCAGGAAGAGCTTTATTCCATTTTCCTCCCACCAGTACAGTTCTGCTTAGAAATTATATAGCTAATCATCGTAATAAATGTTCCTAAAAGTTTAACCCAAGTTTCTAAGCAATTACTATAAAGTTTGAAAGGTACTGTTAAACTGACCTAGTCAGTGCTTTTCATGGTGTGACCTAATATTGCCTGTTGTAACATGAATGAAAAAGAAATACTGAACACATATTTCCACTGACGTCCACAAAGACTGCTGTGCTCAGCACACAGGTTTATATTACTCAGAGGAAAATAGGTCTGAATGGATGAAGTCTGTTATATGACTATAGACAAATCTCAGGACAAGTATTGCCACAAAAGAAAGTTTGATTCTGTTGGATGAGGATCTTTGAAGCCTAGGTACCCACCTCCCTTCTTCTCCCTACTGGCACCAGGCCCCACCTCCTTAGGGTAAAAGTGTCTCTCTGTATAGTGGCACTCAAAAAGTTACTAGCAAGCAGATAGGAGGGAACTAGGGAGCATATTCACTTGGGCCAACCATGGTATTTGGAGAAAGGCAACACGCACAGCTCCAGCATCACAAGTCATGATGTGCCTTCTTGTTGTATGATCCCTGGCCCCAGAGATACAGCCCTTATATGGAAAAAGAAACCTCCCAGTGGACTGACAATAAGTGTTCCACAAGCTCCAGCACCACTGCACAACCTAGAAAAGATTTCCTATGTCTTGTGTGTGGCCATAGTTAAGGCCACACAAGATAAAACACCTAGTGGGAACAGTGGCAAGCACAGCACATGCTGGCCGTGATTTTTTTGTCAAAAGTATGCTTCTGCTGCACACACAGATCTCTGGAAAAGAGTTGTCATGTTATTCAGTTAGCTGGATTTTACTTGGATTCTGATCCCATTTTACTTGGATTCCTCCCATGCTCATTTCCACAACTGACTGGCCTGAAAGTAGTTCCTGTCTCCTTCTGACCCTTTCCTGCAGGCTGCAATTTCTCATTTCTTCTTCTCTTTCTGTTCTCATGTTCCTAAGATGGTCTTATCTATTCTGAGATGGCAACATATCTGTGCATCAGATATAGGAGATGTCCATATATATCTGATAGGCAGCTCTTTAGAATATATGTATCAGCAGCAGTAGCTTATATACCAGTAGACATTCTGACCATCTATGGGTTTACAAAATAGTGCAGGAAAACCACATTGTCCATTCCACTCTCTCTTGCGGACACACACCTACATATTATTTTGCAATTCTTGTACAAAGTCTGCCTCCTATAACATCACAAGGGTCTGTTCCTATGAGGTCACCCTTTTTTTTGCCATGAAATTTTGGATAATAGGAATCTGGCAATTCTAAAATCAATAGCCTCTGCTTAGCCATTTCATTGAACTGATTGGATAGCCAATTTGCTTTGTTTACCTGTTATATTTGACTAATTGTCCATAACAGAAGAAAGAAGCAAATTACTCTAAGCTCTTCAAGTTAGAACTACTTTAATAAATAATAAGTAAACACAGATGCAAAGACTATATGTAGGTGGAGGGCAGGCAAAGCATTCATAATTCCATACCCTCCAATTTTCCCAGTTTGCCATTTATGGACCCAGCTAATCCTGTATCATCCCACTTTTTACAGCTGCTTTAAAAACTTCTCGTTCTTCCACTTTCCCTCTCTGTCTTTTGCTTACTTCAATTGCTGCAAACTTAGTTCAAAGAGCAAAGATAGCTTGCACTCAGTCAACACAGCAAGAGAAAGAGGGAAGGAGGGTTGGAATTTAGCCCTTCCCTGGAGGCTCAGGCAAAAGCAAATTGTTGCAGCCTCTCCTAGCCAGTATGTTCTTTCTCTTTAATAATTTCTGCCATCTTGATCACATTCCAGTGTTGCTTGGCCACAAGTCTCCTGGTTTTCATCTATGAAATGTTGGAGTGTATGGAATTCAGTGTATATAACTGTTGCTGAAAGACATTGCTTTTGTCACATGGAATGTCTTTATACACACAACTTACATGAGCTGATTTATAGCACCATCCACTGCAGGCTTACTTGGGATAACAACATTAAAATTAAGGGCAGTTGTAGAGAAAAGCAAATGTTCAGCTTTCATTCATCCTTATATAACGTCTGTTTATTTCAATGAGCTTGTTTGCACAGAAAAACTTCCTGGCGGAATTCTACATTTAATGCTGGAGGCCACCATTTTATTTGTGCTTTGTTATTTTTGATAATTTCTTTGTGTAAATTGCACTGTTCTTATGTCTTAATTAGCCCCCATAGTTTATTGTACTAATTAGAACAGATGGGATAGCTTTCTCACAGTCTTGCACAACCAGAGTGAGTTTCTGAGAACTAGAGTTTTGCTAATGCCAACTGGAAGGTCTAGTTTTTAAGATATTTCTTTTGAAACTTATTTTGAAGCCGCACGTGATAGAAAACAATAAAATTAAGACCAATGTTTATCTTCATTAAATAGAAGCGAGATATATGATTGTGAGAATTTTGCCAACATGTTCTTTATTTTCTTTTCTCAGGCATTTAAGATTAAAGTATGCATGAGGCTAACCTTGTTTTTTTCACTTAATTATGGTACAAAGTAAAACAAATAGTACCTATCCATCAGAAACAAATGAACAAAGGAGAAGCATGTCAAAGTTGTTCTATACTCTCCACCTTCTTCTAACATTTATTAAAGCTCTCCTGTGATAATGGAGATTCCCATTATCCAGGCTTCAGTGCTGAAGGGAGATAACTCCCCCTTCAGGCACATAAAGGGTTAATGAACTGTTAGGATTAGGTTTACTAGAGTTAGGTCACAAGTCACAAGAGATGGGTGACCAATCAACGGGAGAAAGGGGAGAATCTTCAGGATGCTTCAATAGAGAAGTTATAAAAATCTTTGAGAGACCATGCAGTAGAGAGAGAACAAAGGGGACATCCAAAAATATCAACAAAGGGCATGGATGCTGGGTAGACCATCTCCTGTCCCTGCAGAACATCTCAGAAAGTGGCCAACTTGCTGTGAGTAACTTAGAATGAGTCTAGTTAGTTGTGCTAGGCCTTTTGTTATTTTGGAAGTTTGGTTGATCTGGAGAATGTACCTGTTTTTATAACTACTTGTAACTTTAGTGTACCTGAGCGAGGGGAGCCATTCATGAGAACTATCTAGCACTGAAGCCTGGATAATGGGAATCCCCATCATCACATCTCCCCTACCCCTGCTTTTTTCCCTGTGTTGCTACTATCTCTGTTTTGCTGATAACCTTCATGACCATACCTTATTCCACACCTCTATTCATGACCACACCTCTTTAAAAAAAAAAACTAAACTAAAGGTACATAAAAGCAAAACTCTTCACCAATGCATTTACTTATCTCTCCTTATTTTATTACTCCATTGTTTTCCATCCCTGACCTCCCAAGGCAGCCTGTGCCTTTTGCAGCATGTACTGATATAGGTGTGTCTTCAGCCACCTCTAGCAGTTGGAATGGGGTTGTAAGTAAGATAATATCTCTAATTATACAGTGCAGTTAAGATCATAGATAGTATAGTAGTTTGCCTTGAAAAACTATGTAATTCCAAGATGAGGAAGAAAAATACAAGCTAGCTATAAAGCTTACATGGCAGAGAACTCAGTGTTGTGGGATAGACCAAAAAAAAAAAAAATATGGAAGATGCTCTCCATTCTTCCAAGCATGCAGACACATGGCTGTAAACAGAACATTTAAAAAAGAAAGAAGGAAACCTTAAAAGAAAGAGATAGAACAAAATTTCTTCCATAGTGCTTAGATTTACCAAGGTAGTCATGGACAAGAAAAAACAAGCAGGCAATTGTACACACTTAATTGTAGACAATTAGAGTTCATTAATAGCAAGTAACTGAAGAACTGAAGCAGGATCTCGAATTATTTGAATATCAGGGATAGGAAGTAATTGGTTAAAATAGTGTGGGCAGTTGTAATGAGTTAATCTTTTTGGGAGTGCATGGGTAGACAGCATATAACAGAATTATCTTTTAAAACTAACAGCATATGTGGAAATAGCATTATTTTGTTCTGTGTTATGAGTAATGCATTATAGTTACTTTTTAAGAGTTACCATATTGCCAAAACTAAGGCCATTTCCTCACTAAACTGTTATAGTGCTATTATTCCACTTTCAACATCCTATGGAGAAAGGATGCAGCAGACCAGTGGGAAAATGTAATTGCATAAGTTGTTAGATCCTATCCTTCAAGGACAGCCTTCCCTGGCTTGGTATTTTCCAGATATGTTGGACTAGGAATCCTAAACTCCCCAGCCAGCAATCAGATTGTGTGATTTATATGCATTTGGAAAATGCTAGGTGGGGCGCATTCAGGGATCATCAAGTAGATCTGCAAATATCTGAGGCTAGAGCAAATCATTGGTTTAAGAATATTTTATTTAGAACAAGAATCTTTAATAGTAACAGCCAGTGCATTATATGACATATTCTCTGTCAGTCCAATGATTTTGAACAGTAATGTTAATTATTAGCATGTTAATGACTTTCACTGTCCACGGTTAAAACAAATAGATCAAATATAAGAGGAACTAAGGAGAATTGAGGGCTGTGGAGGGAAGCTGAAACTGAGGACACCTGAGTTGCTGAGCTCCCCCCAACCCCCAACCCCACCCCCATCCCACAGTTGTTGTTAAGGCAGACATCTTTGCCTGTGGCTCTTAGCCTTGGGCTGCAGCCTGGGGTGCAGCACAGTCTTGGTGTCATGCCCTGCCTTGGAGACTGTGGCAGCGAGGAGTAGGATTCTGACTCTGAGGCAGAGGCTTTTCCAGAGGCTGAAATGTCCCCAGAAGCTGGTCCAGAGGGAGATGATACACAACAACAACAAGGGCCTGAATCAGGGGAACAAATAAAGGAAGACATAGCTGACACACCTACCTTGCAGCAGAGGCACTGTGAAAGGGAGGGCTTGTGTTGCTTGGCCCGTTTAAGTAGTAAGTGAGTCCTAATGAGGGAACGTCTGTGGCGACAGCTGCCATAGACAAAAGAGGGCTCCAGCTGGCCTTTCCTCCCAGGGTCAGCAATTGGTCTCTTTGGGTTGAAACTCTGTACTGTGCTCTTGGATCTGGTTGTCTTGGAACTCTACTTGTTTGGATTTGCCCCTTCAGATTTGTTTGCTCTCGGCTGCCTTTCTGGACATTCTTTGACTCCCACCTCATGAGTAGGAGCTGTGCTGTTTGTAAATTACTGCCTGCTCTGCTGTAGACACAACACTTGGCTTGACTGCTGAATCTAGACAGAAAGGATAGTGCAGCAAGACAAGATAGTAGACATTGGCCTTGAGAAGTTTTTGCCACAACAGCATGTTTACTCTGTAGATAAGAAAATGGAGCACTGATTGAGTAGAATCCCATGAGGCCAGCTTTGGTGAAGTACTGGGAGTTCTTCAGGCTAAACTGACCTGTGTGTTTACGACAGTTGTTTTGTGTTTCTGGTCAGCCAAATATGTGTCCAGAAAATATAAGGGGTGCTGCCATTTTAGTTTAGTTTAATTTATTGTGGTCCATAGACTCAACAATGCAATCAGAACAAAATTGACAGAATTAAATAAAAAATAGCAAGAAATTTAGCAGAGCATGAGCATAAAAAGTAGTCTTACTAATTCTTTCTACATACTCTGACCATAAGAAGGAATTGCCTTCTCTCTTATCTTAATTACCATTGACAGAAACTTGGCAGCTATCAAGGTTACACTAGAGCCTCTATCCTCTAATGGCACTTCTACACAGAAATTATCTGGATGACCAGGTAAATTTCTTAGTAATGGATAAATCAAGTGTTGGTGAGCCGGGTGATAAAAAATACAAGACAAAAAGAAAAATGTGCAGTGCAGTGCATCCTCCACAGAGGACGTCTGCACCTTGGAGCGGACTAGGAGCAGACTACTTACCGGAGATCCACCTCAGTCCACTCCAAAACGATCTCAAGTGGTTCTCTGGCGTGTTTTCTAAAGACTGCAAAAAACAGGTCTTTATTTTCCTGAAACGCACCATTGTGTTCTTGCTCCCTTGTGCAGATTCATAGGCTCGCACCAATGCGAGCCTGCGATCTGCGGAGGGTGGGCTTTAGGCATGGCGAGCTTCACGGTTGGTCAGGACCCACGACCAACTGGAAGCCGCCATTTTGGAAGCTGGAGCAGTGCGGATCTAAGACCACGCACTGCTCCGATTCACCCTGGACTGGACCGAGGAGCCAGAAGATCTGGTGAGTAACGGCACGGAGCGATTCCCTCGCCTCGTGCGGAAATGGCCATAGTTTGAACACAAGGATGAAGTCTCAAAGAGAAGGGCAACCCAACATACTTGCCATCAAGCTGTTCAGAAGGGAAAGCATTACCTCTGGCTTTAGTAAATAATATATGGTAATTTGGAACAGTTAAGTTCTTTAGATAATCTGTCAGAAGGACAGATCTCACATAATGAATATTCAGTGCATTCAATGAGCATGATGAGAGGGAGGAGGAGTCAGCCCAAATATCACGAAAAGCTATATCCCAAAGTCTTTATTTAACTGATTTTAAAGCCATATCACAGCCCAGGTTAAGAAGAAATGATGATGAGGGACTAATTGTGGCTGCTTTATGAACTATATTTTAGTTATAATGAAGAGGTATGGTAGTGGAAATAGAACAAATCAATAGAGGAGAAGAGAGGAGAGACATCTCATAGCTGTTCCTCCTTCTGGTTCAATACCCAGCCCAAAGATTCTTGGCTACTCTAGTAGAAGTCCATCAGAACACAAAGTACTGCCACTTAAAAACAGTTCTGTGACTGGGAAGAGCTGTATGATCCAGGACTTGATATTGGACAAGCAAGTTGACCTTGTATTTATGACTGAAACTTGATTAACTGAAGAAGGGTGTGTCAACTTGATCCAATTATGCCCACTAGGTTTCTAGGGTGTAGCAGCAAGCAAGATCTGATGGGCAGGGAGGAGGAATCACAATGATCTATCATGAGTCTGTTCCTCTATCGAGGTATCTGTCTGACAATCTCCAAGGTTTGAGTGTGTATGCCTGGGAATAGGGCAATGAGAAAAGATGGAGACTTTTTGGTGTCCCATCTACCCCACTACCCAACTGTCCCCTTGCCAAGGCTGTTGGAAGTAATCTTGGAAGTGATGTTAATCTCTCCCAAACATATTGTGTTCGGGAATTATAGCTACATGGGCCACTTTCCTTGGAAAAGGCAGCAAATGTCTGAACCAAACTGTATTCTACTTATTATAGGGTCCCTGTCGTAGCTGTGCAACATTTTTTTTTACTTTCTACCATTATATAACTAAAATTTCCTATGGAGATTTTTTTGAAAATACCTTTTGAGTCTTTTGACACAATTTGTTCGATCAACATAAAACTTGAATATGAAATTTCCTAAGGAGAATATTTTAGATAAAGTGAATAACTTGACCTATTTTCTTTTCTTTATTTTTTATTAAAAACTATTACAATTATATTGAATAAAAATTGACCGCAATTAGAAAACAAAATGATTGAAAAAGAAAGAAGTAAAGAAAAAGAAAAAAATAGAGTATAGACAAGTAAGAAAAAAGACAAAGAAAACATAGTTATTGACTTCCTTCTACCATCAACCAAGAACATTGTTGACACATTTTTTTTCTTAAAAATTCCCTATTTATCTTTAGTTAAGATGATATAAAAGTTTGAATTCACCATTTTCCTCCAATTTGTCTTTACATGACATTTCTACCATAGATATCTCTATATGTTTTACACTTTGTATGAAAATAATTGAATAAAAATAACGTCTATTTACATTTCAGTTTCTCCATACGCAGAATATATGATGCACCATTTTGACATAATAATTATGTAAAGATGGTTGCAATATAAATATGTCTTTAAATTTTAGATAAAGTACTAAATCTTTAACACCCCATCTCTTGCTTATGTACATTACTATTGGCTTCCAATCTTCTTCCAGTTTATTAATTTGTTTTCCATCTATACAATGAGTAAGTAAGTCATAGTCTTTCATTTCTATTATCCTTAGTAACCATTGATCTACATCTGGAATGTTTTTGGTTTTCTAGGTCTTTGCAAAATTAATTCTTGCTAATGTAACCATATATAGCAAAATTTTATTGTTTTTAAGAAAATTTTTGTCAAACACATAGGTCACATTTAGTAAAAAGAATTCTGGGCAAAAAGGAAGTGTAATTTGGAATATCTCCTTTATGACTTCATATACTTTTGTCCAAAACTTCTTTGTCACTGGGCAAGTCCACCAAAGATGGTAATGGGAGCTTGTCTTTTCTTGATATTTCCAATATCTATTATTCCCAGTCCGATAAATTTTGTCTATTTTTTCTGGATAAAGATGGTATCTATACATCATTTTTAGAAAGTTCTCTTTCAGGTCTTGCGAGCAAGTAAATTTGAAAATAAATATTGACCTATTTTCAAAAAATAGGATTTAAAAAATGATTGGGATATAAGTAAACATTGCGGCTGGAAGATCAGAATCTCTTTTCATAGGTTTTTCTTAAAGGCAAAATAATATATTTTGAAGTTCTTGTTTTGAAGGTTGAAATTATTTCAAAAATTCAGATATGCGATTTTGTTGATAAGGGCAAATAAACTGAAGCATGATCCAGACAAGACAGAGGTGCTCTTAGTCAATTGAAAGGTGAATCAGAGAACAGGAACTTTGCCTGTGCTGAATGGGGTTATACTCCCCCTGAAATCTCAGGCTCGCAGCCTTGGTGTTCTTCTGGACTCGCCCAAATGCTCAGGTTTCAGCAGTGACCAGAAGTGCATTCGCCCAGTTAAAACTTGTGTGCCAGTTGCACTCATTCCTTGAGATGTCAGATCTGGTTACAGTGACAAATGCCTTGATTACATCTCGATTTGGACTACTGTAACATGCTGTATGTAGGGCTGCCCTTGAAACTGTTTGGAAACTTCAGTGGGTTCAAAACGCAGCAGCCAGAATGTTGACTGGAAGCACATAACTCCCTTCTTAAAACAGCTTCACTGGCTACCTGTTTGTTTGAGGGCACAATTCAATTCAAAGTGCTGGTTATGACCTATAAAGCCCTATATGGCTTAGGTCCTGACTGTGTCTCCCTATATGAACCTGTCAGAACCCTAAGATCTGCAGAGGAAGCCTTCTCTCCCATCCCAGGTTCTCCTGGTGAGGACATGGGAAACAGCCTTCTCAGTGATTGCTCCCACTTCGTAGAACTCTCTTCCATGGGAGGCTAGGCTGGCCCCCTCGCTGCTCTCCTTTCATAGCCAAACAAAGACATTTCTTTTCAAGCAGACTTTCAATGAAGAAGCAGGAGAGCTTCTACTTATTTATTAGGTTGTTTTTTTAAAAAAATATTGTAAGTTTTTAAAATTTTATATGTTTTTAATGTTTTTAACTGTCTTAAATGTTTTTAATATTTTTTAACTTTTTGGAAGCCACCTTGGGTCCCACTTTGGGTGAAAAGAAGGCATATGAACACAAAGCTGAGTAAATAAATAGATCACCCAGTGGGCTTCCATGGCCAAGTGGGAATTCAAACCTAATTTCCCAGTGTCCTAGTTCAACATTCAAACCACTACAGCATGCAGGCTATCAGTGCAATACAATTTGACCACACTCATTGTGTGTCTGTTGTGGCAGGTGTGTGTGTGTCACCTGTCAACTCGTGGTGACCCCATGAATTTCATAGAGTTTTCTTAGGCAAGGAATACTCAAAGGTGGTTTTGCTAATTCTTTCCTCTGAAACATAGCCTCCAGCACCTTGTATTTGTTGGAGGTCTCATATCCAGGTAGCAAGCAGACTTGACCCTGCGTAGTTTCTGAGATCAGATGGAATCTGGTGCCTTCAGGGTATTTAGGCCAATGTCAGGTCATTTGTAGGTCAAATGAAGTCAGAATAGTAGGTTAGACATGCACATCTGTGAGGGATTCTCTGATAAAATAGAAATCTTTTCTTATTCCTGTTGAGGCCCATTGTTGAACAGGCAAAGGTCTCCCAGATGATATCTCACACCAAATCTCCTATTGGTATGAGAATTTATATGAAGTTAACAGACTTTATTTATACCTGCTAGTTTCCTCTTGCAACCATTCTTGGACAGATGTCAGTGCAAGCAGTCTGGGAACACTATCAGATGAATCCATAATTGGTTGAAAAACCATACTCAGAGAGTCATAATCAGTGACTGCCCTTTAAACTGGAAGGAGGTCTTGAGTGGAGTGCTGCAGGGTTCTGTCCTAGAGCTATTACTCTACAAGAGTTTTATCAGTGCCTTAGATGAAGGGGTGGAGGAAATCCTTATCAAGTTTCAGATGACACAAAACTGGGAAGGCTGGCCAACACGTTGGAAGATAGGAATAGAATTCAAAAGGACCTAGATAAACTTGAAAATTCAGCAGAAACTAATAAAATGAAATTCAATAGAGACAAATGAAAAAGTCTACATTTAGGCCACAAAAACCAAATGCAGAGGTACAGAATGAGGGATACATGGCTCATCAGGACTACATGTGAAAAGGACCGTGGTATTATTTTTGATCATAAGCTGACCATGAGCCAGCAGTGTGATTGTTACCCTGTTCTCTGGTGGTCCCGGAGGGGCACCCAAATAACCAAAACACAAATACAAAGTTGGGGAAATTAACTGGAGCACTCTCTTAAGCTAGCAAGAGGCAGGGTAACTTAGCAGGGATCTTGCAACCCAATGTCTACGGGGTCAGGTCCGTCAAGCAGTCAGACAGGTTTTAAAATAGCAACAATGATGTTTTTATTAAAGGACAAACAAACAGTAAAGACACCACAACCACACAGCTAACGGAGGAATTAGAAATGAGGATTTTCGGGGGAAATGGGTGATACGACACCTTTCTCGTAGTCCTGAAGAAGCTGAAGATGGTAGGGAAGAAACTCAGCGTGGAAGCTGAGAGGAGCTCACCAGACAAAGCGGCAGCAAGGCTGGATGGAAGTCCGGAGCGATCCAAGGTGGTCTCGGAATCGTGGAGTTTTTATAGGGTGAATTGTGACTGCAGACCATGCCTTAGTCGGTGAGAATAATGAGAGTTTGGAGCGGGACAAAGCTTTGGAAAAGGTCAAGTTTAACATGATCGGCTTAGCGCTGAATCAACAATAGTGTAGCCAGTATGCAAATACACAGTACTTAGTTCGGCTTTGTAAGACTATCGGCTCAGAGCCAGGCACCTTTGTTAGTGTCGCGCTTAAGCAAAAGGGTGTTTGCAGGAGAGGTCCCTGAAGCAACGGAGTGGCTCTGTTCTGCCTGCCTAGGTGGAGAATGGAATGTCCAACGATTACCAGCCGCACCTGTTTATGTGCTTGTCCAGAGGCCTCACAAATATGTGGAGCGGGGTGGCAGAAGAAGGCCGAATGGTTCTGATATCAAAAGAGATATCTAGGGCTATCACCGGATAGGCCTGGACCGAAGTAACATGATGCTGCAGCAAAGAAGGCAAATGCTATTTTAGCCTCCATTAATACAAGCATCGTTTCCGAGTCAAGAGAAGTAATAGTCCCCCTATATGCTGTGCTGGTCTGGCCACCACATCTAGAGCACCATTTTCAGTTCTGGACACCTCATTTTAAGAAGGATATAGACAAGGTGGGGTAGGTTGGGAAGAGAGGAACAAGGAAGATAACAGGTATGGAGAATAAAATGTATGAAGAAAAATTGAAGGAGCTGGACTTGTTCAGCCTGGTGAAGAGAAGACTGAGGGGTGACATAATTTCACTGTTTAAATAACTAAAGGACTGTCACATAGAGGAGGGCCCAGGCCTGTTCTTTGCTGCCCCAGAGGGTAGCATCAGGTCTAATAGTTTGAAGTTACAGGAAGGTAGACTTTTGTTGAATATGAGAAGACACTTCTTGACAATAAGAGCAACTCAGCAATGGAACCAATTGCTTAGAGAAGTGGTGGAGTCTCCTTCTCTGGACATCTTCAAAAAGGGGCTGAATAGCTATCTACTGGGGATGCTTTAGCTGGAGATCCTTCATTCAGCATAGGATTGGACCTGATGACCTATGAGGCCCCTTCCAACTCTACAATTCTGTGATTTTGTTATTCTATGATCTTATTAGAGAGCCAGCACAGTGTAGTGGTTTGAGCACTGGACTACAACCATGAAGACCAGGATTTGATTCCTTGCCGGACCATGGAAACCCACTGGATGACACACTCTTAGCCCCAAAAAACTCCATGGTAGGGTTGCCATAAATCAGAAGTGACTTCATTTTTTCTGGAATGAAAAAAAACCTTCACACAACTGGTTAGCACTAATACATTTATGCCACAGAGACCTTGATTAATGTAATGAACATCTCTGAGAATTATTCTGCCTGTTGGTAAAGGGAGAGTGAACCTTAATTAATAAATATTCATAGATCACTTTAGAGCCTTGGATGAATGATACATTAAAAGTTTTATTACTATTTCCCACCAAGTCATAAATCTAGTATAGCTAAGGAGATGAGGACAATAGACTTTATTGCCCTTTTTATTTTTGAAGACCAGTTTATTAAGGAAGATTTATGGAAGTAATAATAAGTAGTTTTTAGTTAGGTTATCTATGGAAGACATTTCAAAGAATGGAGCTAATGAGGATTATTTTATAACTCTGCTTAATTTCCCTCCTCAGGAGAGACTATTTATATTATTTCATTACATGTAATTATTTTCAATTATTTTCCTTTTTATCTTAGACCTACACAGATAAAATGTGGAGACAGAAAAATTAATGATGGCACTTATGTGCTGGGTTAAATGTTTTTGCTTAAAATAATTTTATAGCAGACCAGTCAGTTGTGAAATACATTCATGCCAAATACATGAAATACAGTCATGTGATATGTGGCTGTAGGGAGATATGAATAAAGCTATTGTGTTATGAAGCTTATATTAAGAATATTTATACGTGAACCACATGGCTTATTTGGTACCTCCAGAAAGAATATGTACTTGTGTTTCTTAAATGGCACCTCATCAGCACACAGGGGAAATCAACACTATGTTTCAGAATCATTTTGTGATGCCTCAAAGGTGCTTTGCTATTCTGAGAAGATTCAGACCCCAAATTGGGCAGTGGGGTTGCCACAAATTCCTAATGTTTATCATTTCTTCTATATTTGGAGTTCTACTCAAGTTCAAACAAATTGAAGAGAGATGTCCATATCTTACTGTAAGTACAAAACAAGTGTCATAGGCATTGGCTGTCTGTTGTCAGGCAACAGAGTGCCGAGGTATTCAGCAGGTAAACAGATACAGGTTAGCTTCCAATAAAGTTTGCCTTGTCAGGGTGAAACTGAAGTGACATCAAGTGATGGTCCAAAGATCAGGAATCCAGTGAGCAGCAGGGTCAGACAGTCCAAAGGTCAGAGAAGACAAGGAGACAGTGAGCAGGGAATCTGTAGCACACACAAAAGCAAGGACCGGCAAACACATGAGTTGTTGCTGGTGGGGAGATGCTATCCTCTGACTACCTTAAGAAGCTGAAGTCGACTGGCTCTCATCCCAGCCTGATTAGCTCTGGTGCACTTGCATCTGCTTCTCCTCCTTTGATGCTGTTGTTCACCTGGAGAAACTGACTCTGGCCCATCACATCAAGTTTTCAAGCCAGGGTAGTGTCCACGCTCAGTCTAGGCAGTCAGCCAGCAGCAGCAACAAGCCACAGACCCACAAATGCAATTCCTTATTTTTTTAATCTTGTAGGGAAACAGACTTGAAACAAATATGAAGCATAACAACAGTCCCAGTAATATTCATAAATCAAAGCATAGTCAATACAATCCTAAGGCAGAGGTCAGAGACATGGCAGAAGAAAGGGTCAGAACCAACAAGTTCTAGAGGGGAATGGCTCAGCTTTTATAGGTTCAGAGATCAGTGCAGCTGGTGCTTAACTAACTGTATTCCCTTTGGTGTCTATGCTCAGCGAAGGTGGCTATCAGTAAGTTATCTTCCATGTCAGAGTTATCTTCCATGTTGAGGCTGGCACTGCCTCTTGTTCTGTCTCTGGTGTGGGTGGTCCTGTCTCCTGTCCTGTTCAGCTTTCACTGTTTCAGTCTCTGAATCATAGTCTATGTCTAGGTCCTGAAAGCAGAGCATGACAGTTAGATGCTTTAGCAATGGATTTTTAGTATCAAGCAATAGATTCAACAGGGTTGCCATATTCCATTTCCTAAGTCTGGGTATCTAATTTGCATAATATACAAATTATTCTGATTATGCAATTTACACTAATTAGTGTTCTAATTATACAAGTCAGATGCATTATTTGCTGCATTTTTTCTCTTACTATGCTTTAAACTTCATACCATTTTTTACATTTATCTGAGTAAAACAGGATGAAGTAATATTTAAAGCGCTGGAATAAGAACAGGGAGACCTACATTCACATCTTTGTTTGGTTGTGGAAATAAGCATGTGACCATGAGGCACCACTACCTCTTAACAACCTATCTTGCAGGATTGTTGTAGGAATTAAAATGGAGAGGGAAACCATATAAATTGGGCAACTACATTCATAGTGTAATACAAATAAAACAACAGTAACACCAACAACAACATTAAACATCTTGCATGCACAAACAGTTCCAATAGTATTCTCATCAGATCACAATTTTTTTGCCATTCATTTTTAACAGATGGCAAAAAACTGCAGTCCATGAAGATAGCATAGGAGGCCCCTGAGAACAATTGTTATCTGGTTCACCAGGCAAGATGCAGAGGAAAGCAGGGGCAAATAGCAGTAATTGAAGAGGAGAAAACATGGTGTGATTTCCTTCAGAGATACAGAATAAGTAACGTATTATAAGTAGAAAATTATCTACTTAAACTGACTTTCATATATTTGGCTTTTCATTAAAATGTACACAGTAAGCAGCTCATGTATGCTAACTCTCACTTATTTATTTAGCAAATGTATACCCTTCCTTTTTCCCAGGGCTGGATCCAAGGCAGCTTACAGTAATTCAAAACAAGACTAAGTTAAAAACTTACTTTACAAAGGTTAAAGAAAGAATTCAACAACTGTTTTATTAAACATCATTGTTAAAAACTGTTAAAAACCATTTTAAACATAATTACTAATAAAAGATAAGAAATACTGCACACCATTTCACATGCACACTAGTGCTATATAATTTAAATCTCAAAGGCCTGTCTAAATAAAAAGGTCTTTACCTGCTGGCTCAAATAGAGCAGAGCTGAGTCCCTTAGCACAGAATCATAGAATCACAGAATTGTGAAGGAGCGCTGTGAGGCCATCAGGTCCAACCTCTTGCTTTGAGCTAATAATTCCCCACTGTTGAACAGAAGTACTGGCATCACGGGTGGACCTCATGATTGGAGTAACATCCCCAACATGTATATAAACATCTGCCAACTGAGGCAACTCTCCATGCATCTCATGAAGTGGGCTGCACTCCGGAAAAGCCTATATACCAAACAAAACTTGTTAGTCTTTAAGGGTAAGTACTGTTGGCTAGATAGGTATCAGATCTCATTATTTTCACTGCATAAGACAGGTGTGCTTTGAGAACTTTAATAGATAGTTCTTGGTATAAGAAAAAATGTATTTCAAAGCAACTGCCAATCCATAGTGGCAGATGTGTTCCTTCCACAACACCATCCTTGTGCTTCTCATCAAAACCTTTGTACATCCTCACCCTTGTAGCTGTTGTAAATGGCACATTTTCTTTATAAGGACATATGTGTGGGTAGACAACCCACATGCCCATATCATACTACAAATTAGACCATCAAAAAAAAAAGAGAGTCTTTATCTTCACTTTATCATTTAGATCCATTTCCCAAAAATCTGAAGAGTCCTAGCATGCATCTACGTTACCAAATTTCTACCAAATACCCTCTCCTTTTGCTTTTTTCTACCTTTCCCTTTCCTCAGCATAGCATCATGAAGTGGTTTCCTCAAGGAGTAGAGCATGGGAACAATGACTTGTGCCGTTGCCTTCTGCCTGGAAGACCTCTGTTGTTGTGCTCTAATATGTTCTATCTCATCCTTCCTCCTCGGACTCACCTCTGCCATGTCACTTCTCTTGTTCTGCATGCCTTCCTTCACCATGTGACAACACATCAGCCTCTCATGCCTCTTGTCCTCATCATGTCTACCTTTCTTTGCACTGAGCTCCCTTCCCAACTTTCCCCTCCATCTTTCACTTCATTCTCCCTTTTCTTCTGCTTGTCTCAACTCAGTTCTCATCCTCATGGTGTACCCCTCACTTGTTTCTTGTTCTCCACTAGTCACACTAGTTGATCTCCTGTCCAGTCACGTAGGGACAGGGGGAGGAGGAGCAGTTCACCCCATTTGGCAATGTTTTTGGGGCATCCCACGCTGTAGCCACACCCCTGTGTGTCCTGGCCACGCCCACACAGCCACACTCCTCAGCCGCAGCCCCGCCCCCTCCACACACTCCAATCTCCCTCCCTGCTCCTATCTCTTCTACTCCCTACCTTGTCTCAGCTTGTCCCCTTGTGACACACCCCTTGTTTGCCTTTTGTGCTCCTCCTCTTGCTCTCCGATCTGTCTCCTACTCTTTTCCTCACCTCACTTCATGGCCCCATGGTGCACTCTCCCATGCTTCTTGTACTCTCCCACTACCCACTCTCCCTTCTCTCCTACCTCCCCTCTCCTCATGTCCTTCCCTTACCTCTTGCAGTCTGCTGCTCATGCCATTTGTACTCTCCTTGCACGCTCTCTTCTAAACTACAGGTCCCAGGATTCCACAGGATGTTGCCAAGGCAGTTCAAGTGGTATCATAATGCTATGTTTGTATAGTATGAAAGGGCCCCATATCTACATATGCAGCAGAATTAGGTGGGAGAACTCTGACTTGGTAGAATGGAGTTTATTGCAGGTGAAGCCTCATCCTTTTGAATGTAAAACAACCACATTTAAGTATGTCCTAATTAAACAAATAGAAAGACTCAGAGATAATGGTGCTAAATCAGCTCTGGCTAACGTCTCTTCTATTTACAAAGACTCATGAAAAAAGAAAATATAATTTTAGAGGAACGTGAAAATGTTCACAATGTAATTCTCACAGAACACCTGCACAGACATACAGTGAAGTTCAAAACATTGCCTTTTCCCCCGTATCTCATCTTTCTCCCATCTCACTCTGCTGCACAGGTAGGCCAGGTGTCAGAATGTAGTAATGTAGTCCTGAGAAATCAAAAAGGCCATCTTTTGGTCACCACCTTTTCAACTTGAAAATTCTAGACAATTCTGCTTTTCAACACATTTGTGGAGCAAAATTAAGCTACTGCCATTGATAGCTAAAGCCCCTTTTATCCTCCACAGTATTTAAACATTTTTGTTTTCATTTTAACCTTTCCTTCCTTGCTATATAAAAAGAATTACGTAAACAATCCCAGACAGTAGGATTAAAGGATAAAAATAACTAATGCTTAAATCTAGACTGTATGTGTTTTAAACAAAACAAAAACAAAAAAAACCCTACATGAATGTTCTTGTCTTCTGAACAAAGCAGAAATCACCATTTCAACCCATGCAGCATACAGTGGAAGCCTGGGCAGAGGTGACTGAATCACTGGGGGAAATCTGTTTCTAGCCACATGTGGCAGCTTACATTTGTGATTCTCATGGGTTCATTCTGGTAAAGGCCTCTAGCAGTCTTTTCACTGTGAAAGTGGGCTGGGGCGACTCTGTCGTCTCAATCATTACTCAGAGAACATTATACGTGATCAGTGGCAGCTGGTGGCTTCTGTGTCAGCAAGGCAGTGAATTTGTTCTGGGTTTTTGTCTGAACTTCAAAGGAGTTATCTAAGGGCCTTTCCTCACTACACTATTATAGTTCTATTGCTCCACTTTCAACATCCTGTGGAATTCTGGGGTTTGTAGTTTTCTGAGGTCAAGGAGCTCTCTGCCTGAGAATTCTAAATGCCCCTCCCTAAACTGCAAATCCCAGGATTCCAAAGGATGTTGAAAGTGGAATAATAGCACTATAACAATTTAGTGCAGAAAGGCCCATAGGTTGTATACTTGTTTTGAAGATAGAGATCAGCATCTTGGATAATCCCATTTGAAGTTCACAGTAACATCTCAAAAAGCCTCATTAGCCCACTGACACTGGAACCTCCAACTACCAATATGCCATATTTTGTGGGCTGTGATTCTCCACCAGCTATTTAATAATAGATCCAATGTGGTGTCGTGGTTTGCATGTTGGACTACAACTCTGGAGACCAAGATTCGATTCCCTGCTCAGCCATGGAAACCCACTGGGTGATCTTTGGAGCATCAAATATTCTCAACCCCAGAAACTCCTGTGATAGGTTCGCCATCAGTTGGAAACAACTTGAAGACAACAACAACAACAACAACAACAACAACAAATACTTAACTAAGCAGTGTCTACTGACCTGCCCTACCCCCCAGTCTTGCTTGACCAGGCCTCAGCCGCTGCAAGCAATGGAGGTCTATTCTCCTGTTGATCAGGTTGCAGCAAAATGATGTTTCCACTTCCTCCCTCCAGTGATCTCCAGTGTGAGAATTAGAAGTAGGGTCCCTGTTGCAATTTCTCCTCACACCAGAGATTGTTGGGTGAAAACATCATTCTGCTGTACGCCAAACAGCAGGAGAACAGTGCTCTGTTACTTGCAGTGGCTGAGGCCATTTCTGCAGTAGATTGTTATAGTGCTATTATTTCACTTTCAACATCCTGTGGAATTCTGGGGTTTGTAGTCTGCTGAGGCAAAAGAGCTCTCTGGCTGAGAATTCTAAATGCCCCTCCCTAAACTGCAAACCCCAGGATTCCGTAGGATGTTAAAAGTGGAATAGTAGCACTATTAATAGTTTAGTGCGGAAATGGCCTGAGACTTGTGCCCTTTTCGCATGTTGTTTCTAAAGCGAGAGGGCCCCTTGAGCGTCGCGTAAATGGGAGGAGCGGTCTGCATGATGCACTCCCATTTATGCGACACTCAAGGGCCTGATGCGGACCGTGCATGCATTTTTTTTATTTTTGGCTTAAAGCCGAAAATGCTGTGCGGTCACGCATCGCTCTGAGGTCCTGTGCACACTTACCTGCCCTGCGGAGCCTCAGGAGCCGGACCGGTCGCGCTTCCTGCTCCAGTGCAGCCTACAGCTCCCAGGCTGCACTGTGGAAGGAAGGGGCAGGGCATTCGCGTGACCGGCAAGCCAGCTGCGGCGAGGAAGCAGAAGGGATGTGAGCGCCTCGCACAAGAGGCTGCTCGTGCGAACGCCGCCGCCCCACCTCCGCAAAAAGGTAAGGTGCGGAAAGGGCCCTGGTAAAGCAGGATTGGGGGCATCTACAATCTTGACAATAGTTCTTTTAGCATAAATATGTAGGGAACATGAATAAAAATCAGTTATGGATATGTAGCTCCAGGTTAGACATCCATACTGTGATAGTGAATTCCAGCCTAGATCATTCACTGCCCCAGCTCAATCCTTATATCTGATCCAAAACAGTTTCTGGGGGGTCAGTGAGAGTAATAGGATGGTTCAACTCCTAAAAAAAAAAAAAAAAGCAGCTAATCAACATTAGTTCATGGGACAATACATTTCTGAGGGAACCTCTAACAGAGATTTGACACTACACATTTTCATAAATTCTACAAACTTTTTTTTATCAGGCTTGGTAAATATCCAAAGAAACATAGCGGGAAACTTGCCTGGAAGCATTTCCATACTTCATGCTTTTAGATACATAGTGTTGACAGAAAAGTGAATAGAAAGACAAATGATAACATAATGGGGAAAATGTACGTTTACCATTTTATTTATTATGTTGTTCAGCCATCAGAAATGGTCCACCAAAGCCCATAAAAGCAATAGTCTTCTTTTCAGCTTGAAATAATAATCTTTCCACACCAGTCATTTAAAAAAGTGGCAGAATAAGATAAACAGGGAGGCTTTCCCAAGATTCTTGCTTCAAGTTTCCTTCTTTCACACCTTTTAACTCTGGTATTTGCATTTAACAGCAGGTGCAACCATCCAATAAATGACTTTACTACTATAAATCCTAGCTTGTTCACACCAATTTAATTCTATTAGGATAATTCTAGCAGTACAGTTATTAGCAACCATGTCCCTTAGAAAATATTCTTCAAATATATCAATATGTTTCTAAATCTGGAATTAAATAATCTGATAAGATTAAATTATCTAGTTTTTATAAGAATGTGTTTTAATATTTGCTTATATGAAGAACACAGACAAACTTTTTATAGTCCGTTTTACTCTGCTCGGGAAGGTAGAGACCTTTCATTTAAATCAGACTGGTGAACACTTTTTCACTGTTTTAAATGTATAATGTTTTTGCTCCCCTAGAAACTAAAGTATGTAAACACTTGATGTGCATATTCATGATGTTATTCTTCATTTTAAATCTGATTTTTGAAGAAGAAGATCCACAGAGTCAGACTTTTTCAAGATAATGGAGGCTAAAGAAAGAGGTCACAAAGGACACTGTGTTTTAAAGAGCTTTGAGTGAAATCCAATTTTAGTCCTACTTACAGTAGAATGAGTGAAATGGATGGAACGTGTTAGTCATAACTAACTTAAGTTCATTCATTTTAATGGGTAGATGTGCTGGATGTACCCGTAGAAGCTTCAGGGAGAGAGTAACTGAAAAGTGAGAAACTACCATTGCAATTTATGAAGTGGGACTATGGAAACATATTGCAGAATCTAAAGACTGAAAGACATGTATATTGCTAAGTGTAGTAGATTGGAGACAGAAAGATTTGCTGGCCAGGCACTGTTGTGTAGAGTATAGGAGATACATAATTTCTTTCTTTGAAAAGTGACTTGATATAATATTCCAAAGTGATGTGTTCCTTAACTATTGGAATTGCTGGGCAAGACATATAGAAAAATATTCTGAAATAACATGATCTCTAGTTCTTTCAAACAATTGTAGGCGAAATTGCTATATTTTTTCATTGTTAGCACCCACAGATATAGAATATAATCCTTCCTTTTTAAAAGTGTAACATAGTATATTCCCAGCACAATATAGTGTGCAATAAAATTCCTAAACCCATCATTACTGTTTTTTCATATATATGAATTAGGCACAATTCCCAGGAGTTTCTCTTATGCAAGCCAACTGATGTGAAAGGGAGTTGCGCAAGACAGCAGCTGTGCTTCTGTGTGGCTTTCATTCATTTCTGGCCCTACCCAGGAGATATTGCCAATAGATTGTGCCCACCTAATAAATGAGCATAAGCAGCCAGGGAGTGAGTAATCTTAGCAAGCTTACAAGGCAGCTTTTGTGCTTCTGATCAGTGGTAACAGGATCCATTTTAATACTGGGAGGGAGGAGAGATCTTTTTCTCCATCCTTTTACATGCCAAATAAAGCAAATAAATATATAAATATTTTCTGATCTAGACAAAGGGGATAGCTTAGATCTACCAAGATGGTAATAAGAATGCGCTAACTGAAATAACAATTTTATCTACTTTCAAGGGATGAGGAAACATTTGTTTCGTAAGGACAGCATTACTACACCTTTTCCCTTCCAGAACCATTACCAAGAATTGTGACCGGCTTCTCAAACAACAAGCTGTTGACATATATCTCAAGTAACAGCTGTACAAAGATGCCTCTGTGAGCAGCTTTAGTGTGGTACGTATTCTCAGACAGATAATCCCCTTTCAGTACAAGTACTTTTGTTAACATGTTCACTTAGGAGCCTCCCCTGCTCCCTTGTGATAATTCCTGTTACTTTAGGTTCAAATGGCAAAAAAAGGGAAATCCTCCAAAGAATGACTTTGGGATATCTATGACCTTTTACAGCTACAAAGTGTCACTGGAGATATATTGGTTTTTGAATGGAACAGAACAATGGAGTGCAGTGTATTTGGAGTCTCATAATGTTGGGTACATGTGGTTTGTAAGAACAACAATGTTGGTGTTGTTATCTGGCAGCACTGTACAGTTATATTCTGACATACTTCATCTGCAATCCTGTAGGGACTAAAGTAGTAAAACTTTGGTTAAGGACTGACAAATGCGCCTCTTTTGTATTCTGGCCCATTTTGAATGCAACAGAATGCATTCTTGAAAGCAAGATCTTTGATGGGGAGGAGTTTTATGTGACTCAGGTCTTCAGCCTTTCATCTTGTTTCCTCAATACATGCTCCTGACAGTAAAGATGGAAAAGAATATTAGTTATTACCCATTATCAGTTTGAAAAATGTGGTTCCTGACCATCGGGAAACCCCGTTGGGAAGAATTGTAGACCAGTGAAAATCTTGTGCAATATTTTCCCTATATTTGAACATCCAAAAGTGTTGAAGAAGAATCATTGTGGATAGAAAAACACAGACTTTTTGCACAAAAACCTCTTTTCTGCAGCGGGTTTCTGCCCTCAAAGCCCTCTGTTTTCTTCTTTTGTGGAGAAAACAATTTTTGTGCAAAAACACCCATGTTTTTATACACACAATTCTTCCTCACCAAGGCTTCAGGATGTTTAAATATGGGGAGATTACTCTGGTTGAATATTCATTTTCTCCCTCAGCAGAGAGAAAACTGGTGTAAATATTTTCCACATATGCAGGGATGAAACAGTCGAGGATTTTATGTTCTTATCTAACAGACTGTGGCAACTTAGATTAAGAGGAAACTTTAAAATATATATATCAGGGATGGAATGAATCCAGAATGTTCTGAATCTGAATCTGAATCCAAATCTCTGGAAGGTTCTGGGAATCCATGAATCTCACAAATCTTGAATCTTTTGAATCCTTTTTTTAAAAAAGGGTTTTAAAAGCAAGGGAGAGAAGAATAATCTTGGGCAAGACACACACTCTCAGCCTCAGCAAAATCCTAGGCAAAGCTCCCTCTGAAGAAATCTGGCCAGGACAGTTGTCATAGTTTTGCCTCAGGATCTCCCCAGATTGAAAATGACATGAAGGCCCTTTGTACACAGGCATGAAAACATGAATTAATCCCACATTTTCTTGCCTGTGTAAACAGGGCCACATACTACAGTAGAGGGATAATCCAGGTCAAAATTGGATTTTCTTTGCATAGCTCCTTCTGGCATCCTGGGGTTTGTAGTTTGATGATGCACCAGCAGACTTTGACAGAGAAGGCTGTGACACCTTGTCCAACTACAAATTCCAGGGGGGAAGGGAAAATAAGATGTAAATTGGAGAAATATATATGTACTTTACTTCTTTTTTTCTTTTATACAATGTATTTTATACTTTTATAAATAAAATGCCTTAAAAAAAAAAAGAATAATGCTGTATTTCTTTATGTATCTATTTATTTTGGTTTCTCCAAAATGTTCTCCTTCACTTCTCTCTCTCTCTCTTTTGTCCTTTCATTCATGTAGCTTAAAATTCTTTCAACTTAAAACATTTGACAGAAATGTAAAGAATGTTGTTTTTGACGTATAATGTAAAGAAGCACAAAGGAGTAGACTGAAAAGCCACCTAAATAAAATCAAAAGTTATTATGGTCATTTATTTATTTAGAATAAATGTTAATAACTTAATTGGTCTTCAAGGAAGCTTACAGACTGCAAGACATTGCATTGAGACAAGCTGAAAATAATTGTTGGGTTAAATCAATTTGTTAGATCTGCTGAATATGTGGAATTTTTTTATAACTCAAGACTTATGTACATTCTATCAATTCAATGTGTATACTTTTAAGTGTGACTAACAGTTGTGTTTAGACTTTAAAATCCTAATCTTTCAAGTACTGAACAGCAGTTAAAAGGAATAAAAGACATGTATATTATTTGCCATCGAAGGCAGATTTGAGTAGATTGTATCATATAGATTACTGACTTGTAGTTGTAAATCCCATTATCTGCCTAGGAAAAGCTACCTTGGTTCTGAAAGTGATCTGCATGCATGGTTGCTCAAAGCCACCTGTGGACCTAAGGGGGATTGGAAGTCACACTGTCTTCCAGAGACTCTTGGAATGCAAACTCAGTGCAAATTCAATATACTACTCTCTCCAATGCTAGAATTTTGGAAACTGAACACAAATTTTAAATGTGTGCACGTAAAAAAATTTATTTGTGGTGGCAATGCCCTCATTTTCTCCCATCCTGGAGAGCTACATCCTGTCAGTGATTCAGTATAAGCAGAAGCCTTGTGTTTGATGCAGAGATAAGTGACTATCAAATGAAATGTCCATCTCCATTGGTCATGATGTGTTCTAAGAAGTCTGTAAGCAACCAGTTTTCAAGTTTCCAAGAAATCTCGTCTTTTTAAACACTGGCTAAATTAATATTTTTATTTGCCCTTTTGAGATAAGAACTAAGTAATGCCAGAGAATGGAAATGTGGATAAAATCAATAAAACTGAGTGTGAGAGTTCCAATCTTTGGTAACAAATGGGTAAGCTTTTTAGTAATGTTACAGAAACAGGAATGGGAAGTGAGTGTGTTAGACAATTAATGTTATCAGTATCTATTGTAGCATTGTCTTCTCCTCAAGCTTCCATAGTAAGAAAGGTTCTCATCTGGGAGGTTGTCCTTCAGCATTGATAAAATAACATGAATAATGATATACTTCATGGGTACACATTGTGGTGATACCTTTCTTAGGCTATTTCTGCACTACACTGTTATAGTGCTATTATTGCACTTCCAACATCCTACGGAATCCTGGGGTTTGCATTTTAGGAAGGGGCAGCTTGGTAAACTACAAACCCCAGAAATCCACAGGATGTTGAAAGCAGAATAATAGCACTATAACAATGTAGTGCAGAAATGACCTTAGTGACAATGTTAGAGTCACAGGTCTTCTTCTTGCCTGAGGTGTTTACTTAAGATGGTGTTTAAGTGGCCTGGAGGGAAGGTAAATCCAGATGGAAAGGTGAGGTTTTTAGGCATGGGAATGAAGTATCTTGGAACAAAGGCAGTAAAAGAAATGCAGTGAAACTTTTCTTCTTCATAACAACAACAAAACATTTCCTGTTGAAAACTGGGCTTATCACTTTCCAATGCTTGGCCTTTACCCTCATGGTCATGAATTGTGTTTTGTTTGTTTTCTTGTTTTTTAATTTAGAGTTTTTGGATACTGTCAGTTTTCTTTTCTTGCATGGCTATTTTAATATCTTTGCCTGATGAAGAAGCCACTGGACTTTAAAAGCTAGCATGACATATTTTACACCTGTTGATTAGCTCAATGACATCAGAATGTGTACTTTGGATTTTGTTTTATAGCCAGCATGGCTACCTTACCTTGATATACTTTATGAGGTTATTCCAAAAGTGAATAGCACATGCATTGTAATTTATTTTGCACAGTGGAAATGCTATTAAGAATCAAATCCTTCTTTACTTTTTGAGGCAAAACTACTTCACTATTCCAAGCAAAATTTCAAAGACATTGAAGAACAAAATGACAGCAAGGATTTTTAGTTATGTGTAGTTATAGTGTAGTTTAATATTTGTTAGTTTTATTAACAAGGATTCCTCAAGTATCTAACACAACAAGCCTGGCTTATAGATTTGAAAATCACTTCTTGATATTTATTTGCAGATTCTAGCAGTGGATTATCTGGAAGACTAAGAACATTTCCACACTACACTCTTATAGTGCGATTATTCCACTTTCAACATTCTATGGAATCCTGGGATTTACAGTTTGGGAGGGGCCAACTGCCCCCCCTCCCCGAAACTGCAAACCTCAGGATTCCATAGCATGTTGAAAGTGGAATAATTGCACTATAAGAGTGTAGTGCGGAAATGGCCTGAAGTTTGGGTCCTGGGCAAGCTGGCCACTGTGGAGCCCCCAACAGTGCTGTGCCATTCCCACCTGACAGCAGACACATTCTGGCACTTACTAGCTGGGGGACCAGCAGTGCCAAATGGAGATCTGGATCTGCGTGGTGCATACATAGTGGTTGCTGTAATTATGTTAATGACATAAGCCATATCTTCAGAGTGTATCAGATCTGAGTGGGTGTTACTAATAGGGCAGTGTTGACATATACATGTGAACAAGCTGGAACTTTCCTTGAAAAAGCTGAAGACACACACAGCTGTCATGAAGCAACTGACCTGGTCCCAGTAAAATCTGGTGGTTACCCTATCAGTGGACTGGTGACTCTATCTCAGGCTTTAGCCTGAATTTTAAAGCAACTATCCTCAACCTAACCTCAAAAGAGGTTCAGCACCTTGGATAGCTCCTTTGAAGTGTGCAGGTATCCCTTGATCTGCCCCCGGGTACAGTTGTTGTGGTTGGCCAATAACTTTAACATGATGCTATTGCCCACTGTACCATTAGGAGGGCTGAAGTTTCTTGAATGCTACCATGACCCACTTGAGCTGCATCAGTTGCAGTGGCAGCCCAGTGGCAGTGATGGTGGCCATGGCTGGAACCCTGGTGCTTGAGATACAGTTTAAATTGTATTTTTTTGAAAGGTGAATGTGAGGAAAAGCCATTTTAGAATCTCCATGCATCAAACAGAGGGGATATATTAAGGATAAACACATCTGCTTTCGACTAATAACAGGTGATATAAGTCCAGTGGATGCAACTTTTACACCTGAATGCTCAGTGATGATGAACACTTTTCAGTTTGTACAGGTTGAGGAGGTGGACAGGTAAGATACAACATATGTGTACTTGACTCTTGTCCTTCTGAACCCATAAAAGTGGTAGCAAGGGGAACTGACTGAGTAGATGAAGAGAATGGTAAATACCACTTTGAAGAAGACAAAGTTCCAGTGTCCCTAAAAGAGAAAGTGGTGAAACATCTGAAAAATTGTTCCCTCCATCCCACCATGTTGGATATTTACTGGCAGCCTCCAATGTCCCATTCTTGGGGAACATGTTGAACTGTATGATAGTGCTACTGGATAAAATGGATTATTTAGATATATGTCAATCAGGGTTGCAGCTTGATAATGGGACAGGACTGCCCATATAAGTTGAAATGTTTGGAAATTTCAGCTGGGCCAAAACAGTGTGTCCAGTGGTGGGGAGAATAAGAGTCTCTTGTTACAACAGCAACTCTAGCTACTGGTCTGTTTCTAGGCATAATTGAAAGTGCTAGTTATCATCGAGACTCAGCATGCTGTAGTGGTTTGAGCACTGGGCTATGATTCTGGAGACTAAGGTTTGAATCCCCACTTGGCCATAGAAACCCACTGGCTAATCTTAGGAAAGTCACACTCTCTCAGCCTCAGAGGAAGGCAAAGACAACTCTTCTCTGAGCAAATCTTGTCAAGAAACCCCTCTGTGATAGGGTCACCTTAGGCACATGATAACAACAAAGTTATCATCTATAAAGTCCTGTATTATTTGGCTCAAAGTATTCTCCCAAGTATGTTGCATTTCAAACCAGTTCAGCCTTTGTGATCCTTGAGAGCAGCCCTTCTCTCAGCCCTGCTACTCTCAGAGGCACATTTGAGGGGTGGGTGGGAAAGAGGGTTTTCTCAGTGGCCAACAGGCTTTGGAACTCCCTAGAGACTGGCTATAATGGTCTTTTCCCTATTGTTCTTTTGCTGTTCTTTTCATTTAGGCAACCTGGGGTTGCTCTTGATGTGCATCTGTAAAAGAGAAATTTAATTCTGCATTTCATTTGTTTTTAATTGATTTTATATTATTTTTAGATGAAATTGTTCTATTGAATCTCTTCTGTTTTCACTCCCTACTTGTTTTATTCATATTATTGTTGTCTACCTTGTGTCCCATTTGGTATAAATCTAATAAATAAATAAAATAACAAGGATTTAATATACTTTACATTCTGCCATTTCCTTAACACTAGATTTCTTGGTTTATTTCTTATAGTTCAGGCCCAAAGTATGAACTTTGGCAAGCAGCTCAACACTCATCAAAGATCTCTGAACAAACATCTTATTCATGACGATTTCTAATCTTAGGATAAACTTTGTCCAGAAAACAAAGACCGGTTAGCACAGACAGTTGGTATGTAGCACTCACCACAGAAAGATTTAGAAGTACCCTGAAGGAACGTTACACATAATCCTTGTGGACAATTTAAAGAATTAAATATTTTTACTCTATTCATGATTCAGGATGATCTTGACAGCATGAAGAACTGGGCCAAAACTAACAAAAGAAATTTCAAGATAAACAGAATTTTTTGCATTTAAGTAGGAGTAATCAGATGTATGAGACAGTGTGGTGTAGTGAGTTGAACATTGGACTCAGAGGCTGGAGGCCAGGGTTCAAATCTCTGCTTGGCTGTGGAAACCTACTGAGTGACCTTGGATAAGTCACACTCTCTCTGCCTCAGAAAAAAGCAACGGCTAACCCCCTCAGAACTAATCTTAATAAGAAATCCTTGTACTAGGACCTTAGGGTCACTATAAGTTGAGAATGACTTGAAGTCACATGATGACACCATTCAGAGGCACAAATACAGATGGGTGACAACTGGTTTGAAGTGCAACATGTGAAAAGAATCAAGTGATTTTGGTAGACCACAAGTTAAACTCATTTCACCAGTGCCAGATAGCATGTAAAAAGATATTATGGCTAGGTTATGCGAAGTAATGGTATCAGTTTATTCTGCTTTAATCACATCTCAGTTGCAATGCAGCCTCCAGTTCCAGGCACCAGAATTTAAGAAGGATATTGACAGACTAGAATGTGTCCAAAGCTGGTGATGGTTCCTGTGAGGAAAGACTGAATGTCCTGGAGAAAAGATTATCAATAGGTAGAATGATGGTCATCTTCAAATATTTCAAGACAATAGAACCAATTTAGTTTCATTTGCTCCAGAGCATAAGGCTCAGATGTGTGACCTCAAATTAGAAGAAAACACATTTAGATTAAACATTAGGGAGACCCTTTGAAAGGAAATGTTTGAAAGTGCAACACTCTGCCTCAGTAGGTGATGAGAGAAAGTAGTGAGAGAAAGCTGTTGGAGGCTTTAAGCAGAGTCTGGAAAGGTTACTATCAGGGATGTTATTGGAGTTTTCCTAGATCTGCGACATAGCTTCCTACATCTGCAGATGTAGTTTTCTTATGTCCATAAGGGATTGAAGTGGATAATCTTTAAAATCATTTCTACCTCTATGATTCTATTTCTAGACTCAGGATAGACTTTGTAACAGTTAAAATACTGTGTGTAAGGTAATATGAAGGCAACTCAGTGTTTAATCTTTTTCTTGAAAGGATTAAGTCTGTCACGGTCAACTCATACGTATAAGCCACACATTTGTACAAAATCTAATTGAAGAGGCATTGGTGTGACAAAATGTGGCTTTTCTCATTTTCATGCCAGATCAGTGCAACACAAAAGATAAAACTCTTCATCTCTTATATTTCTCTATCATCTCTGTATAGTTTAGCTAACTGTGAGATTAAAAGGTCCTAAGTGTACAAATAATAAAGGTATCTTGGAAGTTCTTTGCATCTAGATAGCCTTCCTGTGTTCTATACCAGACAATGCATAAAAGCTGCCGGGGGGGGGGGTTCAAGCTCTTATGTCTGTGATGTTTGCTGGGGTTCATATGGGTATCAGCAAGCTAAAGAAAGGGAAAGGTTAAAGAGATGAAATTATAACTTGGGAGAAACAGAAAGAAAGAGAAGGGGGTTTTGATAGGGAATGAGAAACGGGGTTTCCAAAAATTCAGCTAGCTACTTCCTCCTCTCTCCGACTAACGAAAAGGACAAAAGGGTGGGAGAATGTTGTACAAAATCATCAAAGACATTGCTCAGGGTTTTTTTTTCTGTGCTAAAGCACAGGCTTTTGACTTAAAGAATGACGTGAGTTAAACAATGAAAAATAAATATAATAATTAATTTTTCTCATTTCTAGTGTAAATGTAGTTAAATTATATTTCTTTTTAGTTGATTAATGGTTGTCTAATGCATTACCCTTTTTCTTCTACCTTTCTTATCTCTCAGTATATGAATCCATCTTATGAGATCAATTGAGAATGATACTATAAACTGTTTACAAGAAAAAGCACAATGTTAAGGTTACTGAACCCTTTGCCACTCCCTGTGTTTCTCTTATAATTCCTGCCTGAGCTGCTTTTGTTCAGGTTTAACTCTGAAACTCAAATTTTGTGACAGAGAGAAAAGTGTTTGGAGGAAAAAGTGCCAGGGAAAAGCAACAGAGAAAGCTTTTATATTTCTCATTCATTTGATGGTCCTTCATTTTAATTCTGTCCTCTGTTTCACAACTATGTATCATGACCCCCAAGCTGCCATCACATGAAACTAGCCTATTATTTATTTATTTATTTATTTATTTATTTATTTATTTCATTTATATCCCACCTTTCTTCCATAACAGGTCCCAAGGCAGTTAAAAATGTATTTAAAACAATAAAAATTAAAAGCAATATGAAAACATTAAGAAAAGAAACAATTAAACAATTTATGAAGTTAAAACGTTAAACAGTAAAGATATTAATATGCATTAAAAGACTACATTCAAAACTTAAAAACAGCACTGTACTCCATCAAAATCCAACCCTAGTCAATTTGCAAAAGCCTGATGGCACAAAAAATGTTTTGACCTGCAAATGAAAGAGACCAAGGATGGGGCCATCCTGGTCTCTCTAGGGAGGGAGTTCCAAAGTCCAGGAGCAGTTATCAAGAAGGCCCTCCCCACTGTTTCCATCAAATGAGCCTGAGAAGGTGGTGGGCAGAGAAAATTGCCTCTCCAGAAGATCTTGGAGTTCTAATAGGTTCATAAAGGGAGACATAATTCATCAAAAGCCTACAGATCAGGAGCAATACGAAGCGGCGAAAAGAGAATGTGTGGTCCTCCAGATGGTTGCACTGCAGTTCCTATCAGACACAGACAGCACAATAAAGGATGATGAGTGTTACAATCCAGTAACATCTGGAGGGCCACATACTTCCTGTCTCTGTACATTGTTGATCATTAAATAGTGACACACAAACTCAAACTTCATTAGGAGGCACCAGAACTATAACTTGGTACCTTTATAATATATTTCAGAGAATATATGCTAATATAAAAATATCTCCAGATTTTTAAAAATTATTATTATTACTCCTGGGTGCCTTGGAAACATTTCTTCACTATTTCTTTCAAGGAAACTTGTATGCATAGGTAAAACGGAAAGATGTGAGACTAAAAAATTCAGCAAACACATTGGAAAAAAGAAGTTACATTGCATTATAGATCACCTTTAACAGCCTTTCTGACAAAGAGGTACAACTTCCATTCCTCTGTACAGAGTTTGGGACTGAGCACAAGTCCCCCTTCAGGGTTACACAATGACCATCTGCTTGCCTCAGAACATGTTTGCACAGGTAGGTCTTTCCCAAGGTGATTGCAATCTTGGCAAGTCTTGAAAGGAAAGGGAAATCTATTTTGAAACCTCTTCTCCAGGAAGGTCTTTCTATTGTGTTACTTGTGCAACCTCTTCACTTTGTGTGTACGTGTGCATTGCACATACATACATACACACATACATTCAGATATACAGTGTGTATGTCTGTCCACAGACATACCTCCCCTCATTGCAATACAATCTTCCCTACAAAGCAATTCTGGAGTTTTTGCAGTAATCTCTCTTAACCTTTGATTAAGTCTTTGATTCAAATACAAAGCTGTCTGCTGATAAAACCTGTATCCTAGCATAGTGTGAATTCTTGAGACAAAAGCGAGGCCCTTGGCCCAAGTAGTAGTAGTAATAGTAGTAGTTTTGTTGTGTGCCTTCAAGTCATTCCCAACTTATAGTGACCCTAATGCAAACCTCTCATAGATCTTTCTTGACAAGATTTCTTCAGAGGGGGTTTGACTTGTCTTCCTTTGAGTCTGAGAAGAGTATGACTTACCCAGGCTCATCAACTCAGTTTCCATGGCTGAGTGGGGCTCTGAAATCTGGTCTCTCAAAACCCTAGTCCACCACTCAGACCACACTGGTGCTCCCTACATCTAATTAACTGATTGTGAACCAGATCACGGGTAAATCCTGCTGCTTGATTCTCTTAAATAACAGTCCCTGAATAACTGCAAAGTTCTGTGCTAATAAGCATGATTTCAAAGGAGATGAAACACAGATCTAAGGCCCTTTCAGTACCTTACCTTTTTCCAGTGCTGGGGTGTGGGGATCGCATGAGCAGCCTCTGACAAGAGGGTCTCATGTCCCTGTTGCTTCAGCTCTGCACGAGCTGCCTGCTCACACGAGACCTCACCTCTTCCTTCCGCAGTGCACCCTGGGAGTTTCCCAGGCTGCACTGGGGAAAGCGCGATCGGTGTGGCCCTGGAGGCTCCGCACACCAGGTAGGTGCGTGCGGGGCCCCAGGAGCAATGCGCAATCGCGCACCATTTTGGGCTTCCAGCTGAAAATGAAAAGATGCACAATCGGGCCTGCCGGCCCCTGGAGCATCGCACGATTGTGAGTGCATCATGCAGATCACTCCTCACAATCGCGCGACACTCCAGGTGCCCTTTCGCATGGCAAATGCCGTGCAAAAAGGGCCTAAAATTTAACATTAATATTGCTATTATTCCACATTCAACATCCTGTGGAATTCTGGGGTTTGTAGTCTCCTAAGGCCAAAGAGTTCTCTGGCTGAGAATTCTAAATGCCCCTCCCTAAACTGCAATCCCCAGGATTCCATAGGATGTTGGAAGTGGAATAATACCACTATAACAGTGTAGTGCAGGAAGGCCCTAAGTCTTCCAACTACAAAATCCATATCCCTTTTGAGTAATTATTACTGCAGATGACGTTGCTTTGTACCTGAAACCATTGGATTAGAGAAAACTGGTTTTTCAGATGCTTTTCACACTGCCTCACCTCCTGCCTGATGGTGTTATTGATTTGGAGTGGTTTTCTAAAAATCAGATAGAATATATGATATGAAGAAACAAAACTGCAGGAATAGCATTCCAGTTCTCCTCTTTGGAATTCATATTGCCATCAATTCTAATATATTAAGAACCTGGCTTGGATTGTGTTCCTTATGAAAATTCCTTATAAAAGAAATAAGATGAATGTACAGTGCTCAATAGATTGAACATCTTCAGTGTTAAAAAAGAACATCTTTTTTAAAAGCTAATTGAAAGTCGTATCTAGGTGAGCATCCACAAGAACTACCAAAGCAATCACTTAGTAAAGCTAATTGAGATCAGCTTGATCCCAAACAGGTGAAGCACTGCCAAAATAAGATGAGTTTGGCCCAGTGATGGTTGTTATAGCTTAATATAATTGAGTTCAATTAGGCTTCAAGGCTGAGACAGACAGACAGGCTGCTGGTTATGCATTCCATTTTTTACTGCACAGACGGCTCCCTTTCATCTTAGCTGGGTTCACCATTCTGTCTCTTTATCTTTTTAGTTGGGACAGGCAAATGTAATTAAGGCAGACGAATCAGTAATGGAAACATCACCATGCCTTTAAAAGTTGTGCCTGAACACTTCTTCCCAGCAAATTAATCTCCAAGGCCAGTTTCTATCTTTCCTTTGGTTTTTAATATTTGCATGCTAAGCTGAATACCATGCTTTGGCTTGGAAAAACCATTGCCCTGAAAGTCCAAATAATTTCATATGAGGAGAAAGGACCCATTGCTGTCTGGGATAGTATATGTTCTCTTTCCCAATCTACATAGAAATTTCAGTGAAAACACAGTACACTTCATAGAGTTCTGAGGCATCTGTTGGCCCATTGCTCCATTCACGGAAAGTACTGTGGAGCCTTCTTAGGTCTCACACTTGTCCCATTTGAGCCAGAGAGCATGCTAATGCTCCCAGGGGACTGAAAGGGTGACATGTGTGCTATTTTATGGAGGACAGTTCTCTATTTAAAGGACTGTTAAGGGGTAGTCTTCTACTTGTAAGTGTTTTTATTGGAAGGACTACCTCGTTGGGTTTAAATAGGAGGAATCTTTAGACACAGAAGTCAAGGCATTAAAGTTGCCTGTCAGCACTGAACTTAGACAGAGGACTGAGGAGAAGCACTTGCCGCATCTTCAAAGTCTTTCCTGTTATGATGCAATGAACAGTGTTTCTCTGTAACATCTAGACAATTTCCAAATTTCCCCTGTACATGCAGATTAGCATATGCAGATTTTAGGCCCATTTATTTCTTTTCTTTTTTAATGATGTATAAGTGGCTTTGAGGAAAACTTGTTTACTGTTTTGGAGACTCTTTTCAAATATACCAATAAACCTGCAAGGGACCTTCCCAGAAAAAAGGTTCAAAATCAGAACTTAGAAAAGTCACCTTTATAGATTACAGCTCCTATAACCTCTGCACTCCACTGTTTCAGCCAGTGTAGATTCTATGAACTGACGTTTTTAAAGGTTATTTTCCTGAATTCTGTTAAAAACTGTGGTGCCGACATTGTAAAACTTGGAGAGCAAAATTTAACATAATCAAAAGATAGCCGGCAACATATCAGATGACTACTGAATAACAGATATTCTTTCAAGAACCCTGAGGTTGGACTGTGAGGTTACTGCCGTTAGAGCTGGCCCTTCCTTGATGGAAAATGAGAGATAGTACTGTATCTCTCAAGCAACGTCATCAGATTGGCAAAGCAGAAGCTGAATAGCAACCAGTCCCATGCCCCCACAGTGTCTAGCAGAGAGAAGAAATAATTTTAGTCTTCTTTATAAGATACAAAAGAATAGTTGTACTTACCGATCGTTGTGCAAAATCAAACACATGGGACAATGGAGGATAGAGAGGGAAGAAGAAAAAAGGAGTGGCAGGGGGCTAATTTTGCCATGTTTCCTCTGGTCTGTTTTAGGCAAGGAGATTTCTGCAGAACAAAAAATACTTCCAGTTAACTTTGTGGGTTAAAAAAAAAAGCTGCTTCTTGCTCTTAAAATGGCCCATCCTGTCTTAAAACAGCCTGAAGGGCATGGAAAAATTGTTCTACCCCTTAGAGCAGGGGTGTAGTCCATGGGGTGCATGTGACATGCCAGGACCATTTTTGTGCCCCTAGATCCCCTTAGGACTAAAAAAAAATGCTCCAGAATGCCCCCAAATGCACTGTAGGCAGTGTGGAGGGCATTTCCACAACATTTGGAGGTCTGTTGTGACCTGTAAGGGTCAAAAACAATTTGTTTTTTGCAAAAAAAAAAAAAAAATCAAAACATTGCCTCCAAATGCTCTAAAATGTCCGCTAAGGACATTAAGTTCATTTCCACTACATTTTGAGGGTCCCCTATGCTTATTTAAGCCCAGGAAAGGCCTTTTTAAATATATATGTTTGTTTCTCCATTTTTGCACAAAATAACACAAATAACAACTAACACAGACATAAAATAAAATTAAAATGCTATATTAAAACAATAAACTAAGAAACACTAAACACTAACTCACAAGAACACTACCTTACTAACTGACTAAACCCTGATTTACTAAAACACAAAAGGGCTCTGAATACTGCCAAACCAAACTGTAATGAGAAAGAGAAAATAAGACAGAAGAATATTATTCTATCGTTACCGATCCATCTAAGCAAACTTATAGCCACAAATTATTGCATTGTTTGATTCCATATTGTTCAAAAAGTCCATGAATGGTTTCTTTTAAAAAAAAAAAAAATCTTCAGTTGGCTCATGGCTTTAAAACCCAAGTTAGTTTGGCCATTTGGGGTAGTCCAGCAACCTTAACCATTGGCCCAGGAAAGACCTTTTTAATAACCCAAATCATGGTGAAGATGCCCTGATATCCTCTAGAGATGTTTGGGGTGTTTGCAGATAAAAATAATTTTTTGTAAAAAGAAACAGCTGTGGCCCTCCATGGTCTTCTAGGGGACTAATGCACTCCCCAGCTCCTCTTCTCTGTCTTAGAGGATGCTGAAGGTGAGGGTATCATGAGCAGTGGCAGAGCTTGGAGTGCGTGGCTGGGGCGTGGCCACTGTGCATGGGGTGTGGCCAGGGCATGCAAGGGCGTGGCTACAGGCTGGGACACACCAAAAACATTGCCACCTGAGGCAAATTGCCTCTCCCCTGCCCCCCCCCCGCTGTCCCTACATGACTGATCATGAGTTAAAAAACAAATTGAATATGTGGCAAGGGAGGGTATCACTCTCTGAGCTCCAGCAAGAGGCGTCTTTATTCTATTCACCTGATAGTTTGAGGAATATATATGTACTTCTCAACAACAAATACTAGCATGTGTGTGTGTGTGTGTATACACTAGTATTTGCAGTCAAGAAAAGTGATCTTCTGTCAATTACTTATTCAGCTATTAGCTTCTGTATTTGCTGACTGGAAACAAAGCAGATCACCTAGCAACCAAGTACTAAAGCATAAGGTTGCTTAACAGCAATTCAAAAGTGATGTGGAAGGAAGTCATAGTTTACTTTGCCCTCCCTCATCTAAAATATACAGTGAAAAACTAACCATTTTGTGGTTCAGCTTCCTAACCCTTTCTAAAAACTAGCCTTTGAAGCTCAAACCAATCACTACTGCATAATTATTTTGCTCTTGCAACCTCAGCTCAGTATACACACCTTATGTTCTTCATGAATGGGCAGGACAAACAAATTATTCTATGACCTTTTCAGATGATATAGTCCCAACAGTGATTCACTGTGTTAGGATTTAGCTTAGTGGGACATTCAGCACTGACTTTCATGAAGAGCAGAGGCAGAACAGTTGTTAGGTTCAGACAAACTGTGTATGGGGAAACTGGTTTGTAAAAGAAGAAGTCACTTTGCTGGATCCTTCAGAGTGGAACAGAATGTATTATTCTGGAGAAAAACAGTATTTGTGGCTATGATGATCCTTATTCTTACCTTGTGATTGCTAACATCACCCCATATTTCTTTTCACACTCAGAACTAAATAGTGGTCTCTTTTCATTGCTTTGGACAACCACTGTCTATTCTGAGGGACACAGCCTTTCCAACATAGCAGTATTGCCCATGAAGAAATCCTCTACTTGGAAAGAGAGCGGGGGGGGAGCACTTCTGGATTTACAGACACAATACTGTTAGCCTCTAGGCACATGTGTCAAACACAAGGCCCGCGGGCCGAATCTGGCTCACCAGGCTATTTCACATGGCCCTTGCACCACTCCTGCAGCTGCGGCACTCCTCCTGCCTGGCAAGCCTGATCCCCACATTGCAGGCCCCCAGATGCCAGTATTCTGAAGAGGGGCCTAGAAGCCAGCACTCACGATCTACTTCTACTTCTGACTGCTCCTCTACCTGAGCTGGACAGAGGAGCAGTCAGAAGTAGAAGTAGATTGTGAGTGCTGCTTCCAGGCCCCTCTTCAGGGGTTCCAGGGGCCCGCAATGTGGGGATCAGGCTTACCAGGTACAGACAGGGGCAGGGGGGCAGAAAGAGCCATGGAGAGAGGGGAGCAGAAAGAGGCACAAAGAGGGTCTGGGGGCAGAAAGAGGCACAGAAGGGGGCTAGAGGGCAGAAATATTGTTATTTAACATGATAGAAGAGTAGATACATTTATATAGTCTTACAGATACAACTGACCCTCTGAGAGCAACCATAATGCTAATACAGCCCAGGATGAAATTAAACTTGACACCTCTGCTCTAGGGCTCTAATTTAGAAGAGAACATCACTCTTGTTGCAAGCACCACTCTTCAATTCTATGTTGAGATTCTGTAAATTGGATAACTCCTACTGAACAGTGGTTATTATTCCCACTCCAACAGAGGTCACTGAGGAATGTCTGACACTTTATTAAACAAACACCTGCTCTCAGTAATTTTATTAGATCTGTTTTATGGTGTTCCAGGTTGTTCACAAAAAGTTCAGTCACTTTATTTACCCCCCCCAAAAAAAAATGTCTGTGTGCACATTGTCTTGCAGAAGTATTCACCCCTGTTCCCTTTGACTTTTATACATTTTGTTGTTCCACAACCTGGCACTGAAATAGATTTAGTTGGCATTGCTACCACTTGATGAACACATAAGTCTCAATACTGCAAAAGTGCAAAATATTTTTATTATGGCCCAGAAGTTATGAAAAGAAAAACAGCTAGAACTTTTTGATAGCATAAGTATTCACTCCCTTTGCTATAACATGCTTAAAGAAGGTCTGCTCTGGAAGTCACTTAAGCAGTTGAATAGAGTCCACCCTTGTGCAATTCTAGTGCCACAGGATCTCAGATTAAAGACACTTGTTCTCAATAATTTTGTTCCTGGAAGGCCCCAGGATTTATTGGAGAGTATTTTTAAACATTCAGCATCACAAAGACCAAAGAGTTATCAAAACAAATCCAGGATAAAGTTGGGAACACTCCCCAGAGCACTGTTAAATGAACATTACTACAAAATTGAATGTATCAAGCACAACTTTGCCTAAAAAGACCCATCCACAAAAACTCAGTGACTGAGTCAACACAGCATTAGTCAGAGAGGCAACCAAGAGACCAGTGGTAATTCTCAAGAAGCTGGAAAGATCTGAGCTGAGATGGGAGAAAATGTCCACGAGCAACTATCACCCAGATGCTCCACAAACCTGGGCTTTATGGAACAGTGGTGAGAAGAAAGCTATTGATGAAATAAGCTGTATCAAAGCCCACTACAGTTCTTGAAGAGGCATGTAGGAGACATAGAAAACATGTGGGAAAAGAATCTCTGGTAGGCCTAGACAACAGGAGGAAGTCCTTTAGCCATTGCTGCTGAAATGCCTGAGGCAAGAGCAAAAGAGATCTGAAACACCCCAGCAGGTGGCTGCCAGAAGCAGACAGTGAAGCTGCAGTGATAGTGGAGAAGGACAACTGCAGTGGGCAAAGGAACCCAGACAGGCAGTAGATAAGGTGCTTTTTTTCAGTACCACCCCAACCCATCAGTCAAGGCAAGAGGCTCATTAAAGTGTGTCCCTGGCTATACGAAGGCAAGCCTGCCTGACTTGTATTAGAGCAAACATTTATGACTGTATAAGAGTTTTGTCTGGCAATGAAACAGGACAGACATGCCTGCACCATGTGGGATGCAACTGTAAGTTTGTCAACATAGTCATTTAGTGCACAGAAATGCTGGAGTTTCATTTCAACACTTTTTGCACAAAACTTTTAGACTGATTTAAACCCTGAGATTTTAAAAAAAAACCTAGGCATTTTTAAAGACACCATAAGATGGTTGAATTGATGGGACCCACTGAAAGTGAAATGAGTGGCACCATAAATAAGTCAAAATCCTCAAAGAAAAGGCCAGCAAGAGTGGGTGTCTTTGCAGAACTCCATCAGATTGGGACATTTATTTGTCTCGTCTGCCTGTCTTTCCTCCCTTCTTCTCATTTTCTGCCTCCATCCCTTCCATTTGTATACCACTTTTGCCATTAAAATGTTCATTTAAATG
Source organism: Ctenosaura bakeri (assembly GCA_948474755.1). NCBI lineage: Eukaryota > Metazoa > Chordata > Lepidosauria > Squamata > Iguanidae > Ctenosaura > Ctenosaura bakeri. The sequence goes on along the minus strand of CAOLHI010002749.1, from coordinate 180,957 downwards.
CCTTCTGTTATAATAAAAAACACAATAAGAAAATTTCCACTATTTTCTCAACATTCCCTAACAGAAGCAGTGTAAATCAGAAAGAGTTCCCAAAAACCAGCTTTCATCAGTCATGCAGTAAACACTATGACAGATTTTCTTAATCTGTCATCACACCAAGAAGGGTTGTTCCCTACTGGGCGAAAATGTCTCAAAGAGTACTACCACTAAAAAGGCCCCCTCACCTGTCACACTATCCTCTGAACACTAGGCCACCTCTGGCAGATTTCCTTGTTATGTGCATTCAAGTTTTTTCTGACTATGACAACCCTAAGGCAATCTTATCACAGGGTTTTCTTCACAAGATCTGTTCTTCATAAGATCTGGATTTGCCTTTGCCTCCTTCTGAGTCTGAGAGAATGTTACTTTCTCAAGGTCACCCAGTGGGTTTCCATGGCTGAGCAGGGATTTCAGCCCTAGGCCATTTCCGCACTAGACCGTTATAGCACTGTTATTCCACTTTCAACATCCACTTTCAACATCTTATGGAATCCTGGGGTTTGCCGAATGGCCCCTCCCGAAACTGCAAACCCCAGGATTCCATAGGATGTTGAAAGTGGAATAATAGCACTATAACATTCTAGTGTGGAAATGGCCCTAGTCTCCCCTGTTGTAGTCCAGTTCTTCATCCTGTCACAATCATCTTGAATCCTGAATAGAGGAAAAATATTTAGTTCTTTAAATTGTCCACAGGTTTAGCTCAGGCTAAAGAAAGAATTATTAACTTTTGAACTGAAGCAAACTGGCTCCACCATAGCATTATTCTGGTATCAGCCAAATAGCCATCCCATGTTAATGTAGATTTTTTGTTGCATATCTGTCTAGGAAGAGCACTGAAGAACTGCAGCTTAAACATTCTGAAACTGGAACTGCTAGTAGATATTTCTGTCAACCTCTGCCAAAGAAAAAATAAGTGTAATAAATAAATAAACACATAACATCATGGTTTGGGCTAAAATACTGCTTTTCAACTGGTGTCATTAAAGGGGAAATGGCAAAGAAAACATTCCAGAGCTTTCACTTTTGATTTGGTTTGGTTTCTGCATTTGCAGGTAGGAAATTTCCACCTTATTCTCTTGTCATGATAACTTCATCACATTTGTTATCACCTTGTCATCTTTCTAACTTAGCCTTGTGTCTTTCCCTCTTCTGTCTTCTCCTTGCTGAACAGCTGCTTGTGAAGTGGCCCAAGAACTTTTACCTTCATACACACAGAGAACACTTAAACAAAAGCTATGCAACTTTGATGCATACTTGGCTTAAAGAACAGCACAGCCCAAAGCATTCCTAGGAAGAATAATACCATTCTTCCTAAGGGCTGTTGCAAGGTGTTTCTCAAAGCAAGGGGCAGTCTTCTCAGTTGAGCATGTCTCATAGCACTGATTAAGTGTATAAGCCATAGAAGTATATGAATGGTATTTCCAACTGGAGAAGTTATTTTTAGACAATCACGGCCATTTCCACACTAGGCTGTTATAGTGCAATGATTCCACTTTCAACCTCCTATGGAATCCTGGGGTTTTCGGTTTAGGCAGGGGCCCGTTGTTCCTTCTCTAAACTGCAAACCCCAGGATTCCATAGGAGGTTGAATGTGGAATCATCACACTATAAAAGCCTAGTGTGGAAATGGCGCATGTATAACCATCGTTAGGAAAGCTGGAAGTTAAACGTAAATCCTTTCCTCATTATTCTTTGCTATACTTCTCTTTTGCTTACTAGCTTTATTTTTTCTTTTCTTGTGTTTGTGTGTGTTTCTTTTATATTATTGTATACTTTTTGACTTTTTATGTTATTGCATTGGAAGATGCATAATGAAATTTGAAAAAGTATTGATTAAGTATAATGGAAGCATTGGAAGCCACCAGATTACCATGCACATTGCTGTGGGGAAAACTGGATGATGAACAGGTGGTAGATTTGGGGAGGGCATTTTTAGATTAGAAATATGATGGCACATCTGTTTTGTGGTTAACAGCACCTTTTCCCAGTTTGCACAAACAGCATCTACAACACTATTCATACCTCTTTAAGATGCTGACGACATTTCTGACATTCCAGAGATAGTCAAAAATGATGTCACTACACATGAGAAACTACTTCCTGGCCTCTGGCAGGTGTTAACAGGTTTTTCTTGCTTTCATACTGGTAATGATCCAGTAGCACACATGAATAACATAATGGCTTGTCCAACATGTTGTTGTCAGCACAGAACTACTGACAAATGATTTAGCAGGCAGTGGTAAGGGAATAAGCCAGATATCCCAGAACTTGGGGAGGGGGAATGAATTAATGCTTGCCTTGTTGATGTTGTTGTGTGCCTTCGAGTCATTTCTGACTTATGGCAGACCTAAGGTGAAGCTATCATGCTGTTTTCTGGGGTTGTGAGTGTGTAATGAATCCAAGGTCACCCCGTGAATTTCCATGGTCAAGCAGAGAGTCAAACTCTGGTCTCAGGGTCGCAGTCCAGTGGCGAAATCACTATACTATGCTGGCTCTTGTGTTTGTCTTACAGGATGAAAAGCATCTACAGCAGGGGTGGGAAGCATGTAGCCCTCTAGAAGTTTCTGGGCCACAACTGAAAATATACAAGTCTCGAGTCAAGTTGAATCATTGCATCATTTATTGCCAAGTTGAATCCAAGTTAAGTCATTGAAACGACTTAAATGTGACTTGAGTCCAAGTCAGTTGACTTGAGTCTACATCACTGCAGATATTTTCACATTGGTAGCCCTACTCACCAATGGCTATATTGGCTAGAGATCTTGGAGGTTGTGGTCTGATAATATCTGGAGGGTCACATGGCTCCTATCTCTTTCCTGCATTAATAAAATATGTAGGGAACCTCTGATGTTCTGAATTTGGTTGACTTCAATTCAGATGGTCACCTGAAGCAACAGACACAAGTGTCTCTAGTGGCACTTTCATATCACACATAATATCTGCTTCTCAGCTCATACTTGTTCTTATGCAGACAGAACATTTTCCCCCACCATCACTTTTGCATGAAACCCAGCAATAAGAAAGAGAACAGTGCATGCCTCTTATACATGTTTTATCATTGCTTTGGGTGAACACCCCATACCAGTCTTTGTTTTCTGAGACATTTGAGTACCAGCAGCCACTCAATATTAATGAGAGAAAGCAAAGAACCCTGATCATATAATCAGCTTAATTTCTCTCTCTTTTATTGAAGATCTGATTCTGGACTCATTCCAAAGCACTGTTTGAGATCTAGGCAATGAGATTTTGAACTGCTTTTGCATGCTTAGGAGTGGAAAGTATGTCACAATGACTCTTTCCCCCTGAGGAAATCTAGCACAGCAAGCTTCCTCTTGGATCCTGGTCAAATATATCCATAGTAGAATTAAGGGAATAATAGCATTTCAGTACAGTATATACATATATGCAAGAACTTTAAAAAAAATTATCTGGATAGATGCCAAATACTGGGTGTGTAATCATTTTCAGCCTAAATGTCCATGCAAGAGCACTTTTGCCTCCCAGCAGTTACATTAAATACTGCAGCCTCAGCTTACAGAGTTGTGAAATCAGCGTAAAACCAAGCTAATGTAATCTGCCTTGTGTATTGGACTCAATTGGGAGGAGGCATGGATTTTTTTCATGAATGATTACAAAAAAGCATTTATCTGTCCTGACTTGGAAATCTGTTGGCAACAATAAGAGCATGCAGCACCCAACAATGTTCATCATTATTAAAATCCCATATCTCAAGAATATAACTTAAAAGAACATGTGTGTCTACAAATATCAAAGATATCTCCAGTAAAAAAACTGATACATGGTAATACATCCAACAAAAAAAGTGGTAATGGCTGAATGAATTCATACCATACCACATGGGGGCACAAAATTAGTACTACCTCATTTAGTTGAACAGACAATCTTTCTAAACAAGCACAATGGCGTCTAATATACACCAAAAACCCATTTTTGCTGAAGCAGGCAAGTTTTGATGAACCAAGACACATGAAATATCACTTTTTGTTGGACCAAATGAAGTTTGAGAGTTTGCTATACCAGGCATACCTCAGTTAACAAAACCTCTGACAAAGAAGCTTCTTTTCACAAAATTCAATTCCCCTCCATAGAGGGAAAGGTAAACTTCAACTATATGCAGAATCCCTTGAGTGAACAGCAAAACAGAGAAAAATGAGAAGCCAGTGAGCCTGCTTTACGACATATTAAAAAGCACAGAGCTATAAGTTTAGCCATCAAAGAGATTATAAGAAAAGAGGAGGTTGGTGAAAGGGGAAAAAATCATTCCTAGATCCTTTTGGAGGAAGCTTTTAAGTGGTCTCTAGAATGTTCAAAATGGTTTTTGGTTACTGATACAAAGCTTCCCCGACCTGGTGTTTGTTTCATATGTGAATATTGAATAAAATAATTGAATAAAAAGTTGGCTGAAACCTATCAAGCTTTTTTTCTTTTTCTTTCTTTTTCTTTTCTTTTCTTTCTTTCTTTTCTTTTTTTTTTGTGTGTGATGTAAGAACCTATCCCTATACTTTGCATGTTACTTCTGCCTCAAATAACAAATTTTTTCTTGTTAAAGGAGTAATGCCCAGAAGCACATCTGCTTTGTTAAATGAGATACACTTGCATCTAAAATTTCTTTAGATCTTTTAGTATTAAAGTTGACTTGAATATATCTAAACATCCTTAACTAGTGGGAATAATACAGGTAATTTGAGGCAGAAAGGAGGAAGCAGTTCACCAACCCTACCCCTAAAATTATTGTGCAGTCCAGCAGTAAGAAAAAAATAGCAAGTCATGGAGAAAGAGATGCAGTTGCAAGATTGATATTTACTTATTTTGGAATTCCATTCTTCTGCAGTTCTATGTGAGTTATACACATTGAACTGTTGTTGTTGTGTGCCTTCAAGTTGTTTCTGACTTATGGGTACCTTATGTCAAGATTATCCTGCAATTTTCTTGGCAAGATTTGTTCTGAGTGGGTATGCTTTTGTCTTCCTTTGAAACTGAGAGAGTATGGCTTGCATACGATCACCCAGTGGATTTCCATGGCCAAGTAGGGATTTGAACCCTGGTGTTTCAGAGTCCTGGTTCAATACTCAAATAAAGATTCCATACTGGCTCCTATAACATCATACTGCCTTTATGAAAATCTACAATACAAGCTCATCTAAAATACTGCATAGAATTTTTGTCACCACACTTAAAAAATACATTATTGAAATGGGAAAGGAGAGATTCAGGACAGATTAAAAAAAGGAGGGACTTCTTCATATAATGCATACTTAAATTGTGGAAGTTGGTGCCACAACATGTACTGATGGCTGCCAACCAGGATGGGTTCCAAAGGGATAAATTCATGGAGTATGGGGCCATCGGTAGCTTCTAGTCAGGATGAGACAGTACTTGTTCTAAAACAACTGCAGAATGCAAACAAAAATTACAGAAAACATAATATACTTTTTGGATGCTACCTACTTAACTAAATCATTGGGTCACAATGTTGTAGCAGGCACTTCTTCAGATTTTTCTTCTGTGTAAGAAGTAAAAATGACTTCTACAAGCTTTTCTGTCCTTTTCTGTATCCAGAAGATAACCCCATCTTTGGCTTGGGGAAACAACCAAAAATTTTAGATGTAAGGGTCTGCCCAAGTTTTTATGATCTTCAGGGGAAGGCTTTCTTTTAGTTCCATGACCATCACAGGCATGCTTGGTGAAGCTCTAGGAGAGAGCCTTCTCCTTGGACTGCCTCTCACAACAGGTTCGGCTGGTCTCCTCTCACCTTTCCTTTTACCAGGAGGCTAAGACCTTCTTATTCAGACAGGCTTTTAGTTGAAAATCTATGCAATAGAAAGGGTTTGTGGTACAGTTGTGGTTTTTATCTTTTTTTTATTATTATGATCTGTGTGTTTATATTGTTTTACTCTTCTGCTTCTGATTGAACTGTGATTTCATTCTTTTTAAATATGTGTAATTTGTATACCCACGTACAATGACTGAATTAATAAATTGTGTGTGTGTGTGTATTTAGTTCACCTCTGATGGATATTCCTGAGGGAGCTATACAAGAGTCTTTATGTCCAGTTTTGCATTTCATGAACAGTTCAGCCTCCCCATCTTACTTTGGGTGTGTGTGTATGTGTGTGTGTGCTCAAGTCCATTTCCCCCAGCTTCCTTTCCAGGGTCAATGGTGCTTCAATTGAAAAAAAAAATCCTTTATTTTGGTACTCACATTAGTATTTGGATGATTCTCCCCCTCCTTCATGTTTGGTGTTTTTGTACCACTGCCTACGGTATGAAGGCAATGGCAGGAGACCTCAAATCAAAAGATGTCTTCTGGTGGCCATTACTTAGTTTCTTTGAGTCTATGACAGATTGCACCATTGGGGGACACTGAAGCAGGAGATGGCAGCCTCCTCTTGTATCCACTATTTCCTTCTTAGCATGCGTAGAGAATTTTGGGAAAAACAAGAAGGGCACCTGCTCCAGGACTAAACAAGGAAAACAACTCCCGCTAGTTCTGTTCCCTGACATAATTTTTTTTAAAAAAACCTTCCAGATGGGGAAAAATGGTAACTGTCTATTCACCTGTGCATTTGCTTTTGGAACAAATAGAAATGGGCATGAATGGGCCCCATTTTGTCCAGTTTTGAATTTGTCTTGAAACAAATTCACACTTTAATGTTCCCTCCAGTCTAATATCCAGTGGAGATCTTTGCCTCTCCCATTTCACTGTTTTCCTGTCTTTGTCCAGAAGTGCCCACTAGTGATGGCAAATCTTGATTTTTCCTGGTTCCCAACAGACTTCCAGAAGGATGAATCAATTTTTTGTCCCACAGCTGTCTGGACAGCTGGGATTTATATACCCATGTATTCAATTTTTTCCCTGCAATGATAGGAAACTGCATAGCTTTCCTACAAAAGCTGCACAGCATACCAGTAAACTGCAAAATTTCCCAGAAAACATGTAGCTTCTCCTGAGAACTGTGCAGCCTTCCCTGAAAGCTGCATAGCTTTTGGCCTGGAAAGCATGAGTAACAGGCTGAGTGGGGGCAAGCTGGAGAGTCCTCTGGCAGGACAAAGAAGTTGTGCAGTTTCATTTTTCCTAATAAATTTTGAACAACTGTGAAAGTTGTACACATGCTGAGGATATTTATTGCTGTGTGGTACAGCCTTAATCACCCTTTGCTGATTTCCATGTGGGAAATCTTCCTTGTTCCCAAGCCCACAATGTGATTTGCAGCCACACTTCCCATTCCCAACTAAGGGTGACTCACCTTTCCTCTTTCCTTCTGTAACGTTTAAGTTGTGCAGCATTCCACCTTGAATCACCACAGCTACAACATCATTCACCCCTGGACAATTTACTCACCCCGTTGGGTTCTGTTACAATACAATACCTTTACCTTCCCTGTTTCTTGCCCTGAAATGCAGTCGGATGTGCAATCTTTCCCACCTGGACTAAGGATCCACTTTCCCCCCATAAATTGTGTAACCTTCAAATTGCCAAACTGCTGCTTCAACTGGTCAATTTTTCCTCTCCTGCGGTATAACATTTCTTGTCTTACCTTCCCCCAATAGGTCAATGTTTCAAGTCAAAGCATTATGAGTGTGAACTCTCAAAAGTCACTCAGATTCATTCTCTCTCTTTCCCCTCTATTTCTCTCTCTCCGGCTTTCCATTACTTTCCTCAACCCATAAATTACCATAATGTCAAACCCTTCACCATATTGCTTGTATAGCAATGGCGCATGCAAATTAGCCTTGCCTTTGGCACACTTTTCCCAAGTACATTGAAAAAAACAACACAAGTGCATGAGGGGTTTTTTTTCTCATAAAATTGCAGTTTTCTGTGCATAGTAAAAAGACAGAAGTGTAGGTTTTTACTGCAAAGCTGCAGAGTTTTCAAACTCCTATACAGTTCTTGAAAAGTTATAGTGTATGTTGTGCCAGGAACAATAACAACCAAAATTCCTGCAAAATTGCAGCTGCTTTCAACGTGCTGTTTTTCTTCCTGCCTAAGTTTCTTGAGGGGTTGGGAACTCCAGATTTGATCTCAGTCAAGAAACTGGCAAATTTACATTCTAGGAAGGAGTGTCTTAGCCTTTCCCATAACAAATTCTGTTCAAAATAAGAGTTCTGATAATACAGTTAAAAAGCTGGTATAGCTCCTTTCTGTATCAGTTTGGGGAAAAGGTTGTTCAAGTCTTATGGCATTTGATTTAAGTACCTCTGAAAGTGCCAAAGTTTGGGGATGTGGTTGGTTGTTGTTGTTTTTTGTCTTCAGAAGAAGTATTAAGCAAATACTAGAATCTTTCCTGTCAAAATAAGTGGGACATGAAAGTTCCGAAATCCAGCTAGCTTGGGTACTGTATTTTTACAGAGATATATATGTAATTGACAACACAGGAAGATTTTGTGGTGAGCTTTTTGATTCAATAACTATTCCTTTCTCTCAGCCTATATTAAATTGCCACATTTCATCATTCTAGGACAAATGATCTCAACAGACATAACTTAATTGCTTTAAAGAGTGCTGTATTTGGCAAGTTACTCAGAAAGGCTTGTGCATAGCTCTGTTTCATAGCTATATCTTCAAATATTGATCTTGGCAAGAAATCCTGGTTAGAAATATTGGGATGGAATCCAACAGAACTGTGCAAAAATCTCAAACATCTGCCCTGACTAATCATGTGAGCTGATAACAAATGAATGCCGATCTCTTTTAAACACCTTTCATTCTGTATCCATCCAAGGAAGCTCTATTTTGTGCCAATTTTTATCAAAAAGATTATTTGTAATCACCCTAGCTGTACAAATTGCAAATACTGCACTGCTAACACAGCAGTGAGTTACAAAAGTTTTTTGTACAGCCTTTTCATTTCTGTAACCCTAGAGCAATTGAATTTGTTCCAAGTAGCCTTGTCTTCATTCTGAGCCTTCCATTTTTTTTATTATTTAGGTAGAAAAATAATCTTGCCTTTGAGGGTTTCAGATTACATTTTCAAAATTAGTAGATGAAACACTGCTTCACTGAACCTGCCACTGAACAATATATTCAATCAGTTGATTCCTAATGAATTTTGAAGTGAAGCATAAATGAGTAATTCAGTTTTAGGCCTTCTATTTATTTTGTGGTTGTGGAGGTTGGTTCTATGCATGTTTCTGTGAAAATAAGATATATTGAAAAAATCAAGTTAGCTAAATCGCCACTGCTATTGTCTCTGAGAGAAGCTCTGCCAGTGTTATCCCCTATTATTGTTGTTTCCCAGTAGCTGATTGGCACATTTAGTCTGGCTCCTCAGCGAAAAGTATCAAAATAATTAAGGATTTCTTATACATTGGCTCAGTTACTAATCAAAATGGGAACGATCATCAAATCTGAGGAAGATTAAGTCTTGGAAAGGTGACTCTGGTGGAACTAGATGAGATCCTCAAGTATAATGACAGATCATGAAATCCCAGAGTCAGAATCACCTATGCTATACTAATTCTGGTTGTATGTATGGGCATGATAAGTGGATCGTGAAGAAAGCTGACTGGACTTTAGGGCGGGGCTTTCCCTAAAAACCAAGAGGACTCTACTGAAACTATCATACTTTGGACATATCATGAAACAATGTGATTCACTGGGAAACACTTGATAAAGTGAAAGGCTGTAAGAAAAGAGGGAGACAACACTACAGGTGGATCGATTCCGTCAAGGAGGCCACGGTTCTGCATTTGCAAGACTGAACAGGGCAGTTGATAACCCCCTCTTGGGGGCGGGATCCATAGCACTACCATAAATCAACGTCAACTTGACAGCAAATGACAGCAACAACAAAGGGAGGAAGATTTTGGATCTTCCATATCAAAAAAATAAAGAATATTTAGACCTGAATTCTACTAGTAAGTCCTATATAGGGTAGACCCACTGAATGTATTTTTCCAATAGTGAGGTAACACATAGCTATTTCCCACTAATTCAGTGAGTCTATGCTAATTGAGATTAACAATATGATTCAAAATTAATTATGTCCTCTAGTTGCCTGATTATGACATTAAGGAAATGCTTATATCAGTACGTTATATGTACGTTTGATTCCCGTTTCTATCTGATTTTATTCATATTTAAACACAAACACACACCCCAGTAAACACAAAAGGACTGGCTGACTGATCAAAATACAAGCAACTCATGCAATGCTTCCAGTTTTTCAAAAGTCCATGCAAAAAGGCAGCAACTATCATTCTTTAGCTATGGAATTTGACCGCTTTTTACAATTGAAGTAATCTGTTAAAAAATTGTTCCTGCAAATGGAAAAAACTTTCCTGAGGTTGTAAGAAAACATTTTACCAAGAGCTATGAGAAAAATTTTGCAGTTTCTCATTCTTGTCCAACATCAACAAGACAAGTGATTATTTTCACCCCATACATTTTATGTTCTCTGCTCATATTTGAAAATACTGGTAGTTTATTAAGCAGATGTTGCACTACAGCTGAATAAAGATAGTAAAACAAGTTTCTTAAAAGGATTAGTGAAGTACCAACATGCCTCAGTTTTGCATTCTTTCCTGTAAAGGGAAGGGAACTTACATGGTTCTCTTTGAAATGTAATTGTAATTCTAATTAAGAAGGCTTAATATAATTGTCAAAAAAAATAAAGATTTTTACAGCATGTGTCAATCAACACTAATCATTTAGTGATGTCAAGAATGACCTGGATCCATTTCCAAATTATTATTTTTTTCTTCCTTTTTAAAGATTTCCCTGCCATATCAGAAAGTCTTTCAGTCTGGAAAAAAAAGGTCTTGTACTACCAGTATGACAATGATTGATGTAAAAAGCCATGGAGAGATCTCATCACAAATGCTCTGGGGAGGCATGGAAAAACAATAAGCTCATCTATAAAATGTAAGCACCGTTCCTGGACAGAAATGCAGATATAGATATAACAGCACTCCATTCATATTTGGCTGTAGGAAAACCTAGGCCATTTCCACACTAGATTATTTTATAGTGCTATTATTCCACTTTCAACATCCTATGGAATCCAAGGGTTTGCAGGCCCCTCCCTAAACTGCAAATCCCAGGATTTCATAGGATGTTGAAAATATAATAATAGAACTATAACAGTCTAGTGAGGAAATGGCCCTAGTGTCTGCACAACTAGAAACAGAGAGAGGAAAAAATGACTCTGGAAGCCTAAAGATTTCTTACATGACATTATTAAACAGTTTCTGTTAAAGTGGGCTTGGGGTCACCCTTGCCATGACCTACACTGAAGCTACTCAGTCTAGGAGGCACCACGGGGCAGGAGAAAAGATGAAGGCAGCAATTGATGTGTGAAAGGTGCAGCAAGACTTCTGAAAGTGTTGGTCCATGCTTTGTGAGTGGAACCATTGGTGCTCTGCTTCAGGCAGGAAACTGTCTTGTGCAGCACTGACGGTCTTTTGTGTGAGAAATAGAAACAAGTGATGAAGTTATATAATCTTCTCCCCCACTGCAAGATGTGTAGTTTCAAAACAAAACAGTTTAGCTTGCAGGAATTTGTGGACCTAAGTACTTTGCCTCCCCCCGCCGCCATGTAATCTTCTACTTAACTATGCTGCAGTAATAGGTGGAGAAAATGCTTCTAAAGACTAACATTTCTATTGTGCACACACCAGGCACTAATCTAACACCAAATCTTAGAGTTTCCTTCCATCTAACTTGCAGACAATCTTTATCTTCAAAGATACCACACTTCTACCAAAACATATGGCATAAAGCACAAGTGTTGGGAGAGTGGTATGAACCACTTCTTTCCTCACTGAATTGTGGGGAAGACCACCACCAGCCTGCCATCAGAAGACCTCTGTGACTGAGGCCCTTTCCGCATGTGGAGGGGAAAACGGGGGGAAATGCGCTAAAATGGAGCTTACCGGCAGCCGGGTAAGTCCGTCGCCATGCGGAACAGCACTAGCTCGCTGATCTGCAGTCCTCCGGCATCCAAAATGGCGGCTTCTGGCTGGCGGAGGCTCTCCACCAACCGGAGAAGCTTGCCAGCTGGAAGCCCACCCTTGGCAGATCTGCAGGCACGCACTAGTGCGCACCTGCAAATCTGCACCAGAGCGCGGCGACGGAGCTGCATGGAGCTGTGCGCTCCATGCTTTTTAAAAACCTCTGAAAAGAGGTTTTTAAAAAACACGTTGCGCCACCAGTTCAGGTCACTTCGGAGCAGACTGAGGTGTGGAACTACGATAAAGTAGTCCGCCCCAATCCACTCCACGGTGCAGACAACCTCCATCGGAGGTCGCTCTGCACCGTTTTAATACCCCGGTGTGGAAAGGGCCTGAGTTCTAGAAAGAAGCTTTTGCAGAAGGGGTTTTTAATTTGGAGGAGGTAGTCCACAGAAACAGTCCCTACTTTTTCCCAATGTAAAGTGGGACTCAGGGGAAGGAAATAATATCATTCCAAAGCAAGTTTCACAGTTAGTTTGTGCATGCAATCATTCTTTATACACAAACTGAAGCAGGGCAACAGTAGGACATCACATATTGTACACTCCCCAGGCCCCATATATGCTTTGGGTAGGTCTGCATAGATAGGAGACTCCAAAGGCACTGGTATTAGTGCTAGGCCTGAGTAAACAAGTTATAGCATTAAAAGATCTGAAATGGTGAGGAAGAATTATGTTTACCATCTAATGGCTATTCAAATAAACAGTCTCCAGATACTGAGCATAGGAGTAGGTTCTCCCTGGCGAGCTTGTAAAGGGACCCTGTGGACATACTGACAATATGGTCCTCTTGACAGAAGCCCACTCTCTCTGGCTGGGACTGGAATTGGCAAGATCTCTCAAGCAGTATTCACCAGGAGGGGATTCAGGATCAATACTGATATTATAAAACAAGATTTTAGATAGTAGAAGATTCCCCCTTTTTCAGACTGAGCTGGGATGCAGATTATAGTTAGCACTGCAACTGCTAAAGTTGATTCATAGGAACTGGATGTTTAGTTTGGTTAAAATGAGGAGAACTTGCAAATTTAGCCATCTGGCTAACAGCATTGCAAGACTTCTTCAGCAGTTAATCCAGATCAAGAAAGGATTAATTTCAAGTTAAAAAGAGGCTTTGTGCCCAAGGAATACTCCTTTTAGAGGCTGAAGTCCTATATTTATTTAGCTTGGAGTAATTCCCACTGAACTCACCAGAGGTTACATTTGAGTAGCCACATAGGATGGCTAACATACTTATAAATGAGGCAAATGACTGAGTTGTAAGAAGAAAAACTAACTTTATACCCAGTTTCCAAATCTTTCAAATTGCAAAGTTTAATCTGGATTTTGCTTCATTTAAAAATCATCCAATCTGGCGTATGTTGACATATCAGAGAAATACCACAGTTCATTTTATACTGACACAGGATTAAGCAACAGATCCAGTAGTCAGCACATTTGCTTTTCATTGTGGAATCTCAAACATAAATAACATAGCTTTTTTTTTTAGAACTTATGTAAGTGTGGACTTGCCCACTTCACATTGATCAAATGGATCCACTCTAGTTGGGATTAACAGTTAGATTTAAGATAATTAAGGGGAGGGCTGGGATATGTGCAAGTGCTGGCTAAAGAGAACTATGGGCTCTTCTGGACTGTTGCAAAGAAACAAGAGCTCTCACAACACAGAGCTTTCCTTACTAACAGTTGCTATCTCTTCAAATCACCTCCAAATCCAAACTGATTTTGGTGCCTACAAAAAGACTGTAGGCTCCTTAGCCAATCACCATTCAGCTGTTATGAAACTACACATGTGTATCTATGGAACCACACCATTTGATCAGAAAACTTTCCAAGTGTGTAGATAAAAGGCTCCTTCTCTTTTTAATTCCCCTTTCTCCATCAAGATGGTGAGTGCAGGCTCTGCTGAGGTCCTCCTGTTCTTGAAACTTTTCTGTAGTCAGCTAGGGCTCAGGCACTGTATGTACATATAGTTAAATGTATGCTATCTCTTTGTCTTACCTTGCTGAAACTCTGAAACTAGTTCCAAAGACATTCTCTGCATCCAAGAGATTCAGTGCTTCCACTTGTGAACACCACTAAAGGAAACTGAATCTTAATTGAATCAGTATTAATCTTTCTCAGAAAAGGAGCTAACACCGGAACCTCTTCTAATCCAACAAACAGATGGGGTTGACTGGATACTACCCTATGAATGCAATGGACATTGTGGAAGAGAGCTGAGAATCATAAATACAACTCAATGCAGCGGACATACTATACAGTACAGATGCAGTGCCAAGTGTGACTTCGTGAGGCATTTAGCTTTCGAGATTGGTTGTGATAGCTTGGATGTGTTACCCATCCCAACAAGGTCACAGTAATGGTTATCACAGCTTCTAAATCCTTGTGGCTATAGGAAAATCTCATGTAAAGAAATCAGCAATGTTAGTGAAGGCAGCATGAAACTGGCTTCAAAGCCTGTTTTAACTCCTGCCCCAGCCTCCTTTGGAGCAATTCAAATCCTTCTTCACCATGTACACGTAAAAAAAATAAGGTCAAGAACCGTCTGGCAAGCAGGCCCAAGTAAGCTGGTTTTTTTTTTCTTTAATGGCCTTAGGGGTACTGGTTTTGGCACTGCAGGTAAATCTACAGGTTGTTAAGAGGTAGCAACCTTAGCATGCCTGTACTCAGTAGTTTCTTGGTCTTAGCCACACCCTTTCTTTTCCTGCATCAGTTTGTCTGCAACTTGGCTGAGTTTGTTCATCCTCCATTTTTCACTTTGCAGTTCTCACTCTCCTCCATGTTTAAACAGTATATGTTACACAGTCTCTCATTGTGAGATATTATGAAACCTTTAGTATTTGCAAATAAACTTACTTCAAGTGTTTTTACAAAGAAGACTAACCCTGCTTTATCCTTCTGGTAGACCTTGGCCATTTCTGCTCTAGATAGTTATGGTGCTATTATTCCACTTTTGACATCCTATGGAATCCTGGGGTTTGCAGTTTAGGGAGGGGCCTTTGAGGCCTCTTCACATTATATATCCCCCATCACAAGGTTGCTCAAGTGTTTCCTGAAACCACTGAAAAGAAAGTAATAGTGTAGTGAGGGGAATGGGAGAGAGAATTCTCTAAATGAGATCTACTCATTTGACAGGGCTTAGTTTTCTAGGGAGATTCTTCCATGTTACTCAGAATAGAAATTCCTATAGGGAGATTCTTCCATGTTACTCAGAATAGAAATTCCTATACAGAGGCATGCTTAGTAATTGTGTACTTATTAACTAGCTTGTGTAAAGCAGCCTTTTGGATATTTTTAACTAGCAGCTCTCAAGAGCTTCAACCAGTACAGCCAAGGAGTTAGGAGTTGCAGTATAATAGCTTCTAGAAGGTCTGAAGAGTTCCCACTCCTGATATAAAGTATTGCTAGACCAGCATTACTATCAGCCCTCCATATCCACAGATTCAACCAACCATGACTTGAAAATATTGGGGGGGGACCCAAAAAACAAACTTTTGCCATTTTATATAAGGGACACCATTTTTCTACACCATTGTCCATAATAAGACTTGACCATCCACAAATTTTGGTATCCATAGGTGGTCCTGGAACAAAACCCTAGTTGATATTGAGGGCCCACTGTACTTAATATTTGTTATTGAGGAATATCACTTAATATTACACAATAACCAAATAGTCCTTAACAGTGCTGGAGTGTCATTTCTTAATAATACAGCTTTTGAGTTAATGGTAAACTGCTACATAGATAAGAAACACCAATTACACCCCTCAGAACTCCTTGAAAGATAAATAAAATACAAGCTTTAAAAAAAATCAAACAAATACTGATATGTTTCATTTTAAAAAAAGATTGAAGAGGATTTAATGAAGGGTTTAAGAATAAAAGCTTCCTTGGAATGGGCATGAAAAAGATGTTAACAGGTATTTAGACTCATTAAAATGGTAATCTCTCATCACATTAAGAAATAATCTTGGAAGACAGAGTAGGGTCTCTTTAATCTTTGAAAAATTGGTGGAGAAATAAATCAGTCACTACTCAAGCCAAAGTCACTAACATTGTGAAATAGAGCTGAGAATCATAAAATATATTTTAATGGAGGGAGAACGTATCAGAACTAGAAAATTATATTCAGTTCATCATTCCAATAATATATGTTTACTAAAGAAAATAATCCTTATTGGGAATGCAAATGATGCCAAAGCCACAGACATTGTGAGACTGTGAAAGAAATAAACACAGGATACAATGACTGATGGAGAAACATGAAACTATAACTAATGTGAGACAACCTTCAACATTGTCTTGACTTGAGAGAATGGCCAAAGGGTTTTGAAAGATTTGATTAGATATTAAAGACAATCTTTTACTGCAGTCAGTCTTTCCAAAGGATTGTGAAGAAGGCATGAAACCTTAGAAGGATGTGTTTGAATAATTAAAAAAACTAGAGATGGCTTCCTTTCAATTTTTTAACTTGACAAGCTCAAATGTGAGCCAAAGAACATCTCAATGATAAGATAAGATCAATAATTCTGTGCGGGTGGGCAATTGTAAAGCTCCAGGATCCCTGTAAGCAGAGGAAGATTGGCACGTCATTGGAAAAAGTAAGGAAAAAAATAGGTAGAGATGATACTGTATTATAACAGCTCATCATGTGAAAAGGTTCATTTGAGATCAAAGCAACACCTATTTCTTAAAGCAAGCAGGCTTATAGCAACATTGGGGCTTTTCTTTCATCTGATGCCATAACTTTCGATCTGACCATATGCCTCCTGTTTGTAAATGAAAGATCAAAACAGATCTGTTCCTTACATCATTCTCTCTATTCAACACCATTAAATGAAAATCCTGAAAATAATTTTGTGCTGTTTTGTGCCACCAAGTCCAGATTGTGAATTGTTTCCGCTTTATGTTTAATAATATTATCTTATCAAGTTTCCTAAGAAATACCTCAAAACTCTAACTATTGAATCCAACTGGTATTCTCTTACAACCTATGCCAACCTTTTATTTTAGTTTCATGTTGTTTAATGCTACCAAATCCACATTTTGTTAACTACAGAATGTGTAATCCTGTCAGCGTGCCCAGTAGACACCACTAAAATCCATCTCTGAAACATCATCTGACTATTTCTCTCTTCTTGATCCCTGCTTCAACTTGTTTTATCTTTTTTTTTCTCTCCCAGTGCTTCACCACTTGGTTCCTTTCTTCTTTTATCCCCCACATGTATTTCTTCATTTCATTATTAAAACATTTAGAAGCTGCCTTTCATCCTTACCGTAAGCAGGGTTGTATAAAAATATATTTAAAATATGAGGGGGGGCAGTTGATACAATAATATAGGCCAAATGAACCAGTTAAGATGCCTAAGCAGACAAAATGGTTTTGAGCTGTGTTGCAACGTTAGCACCAACCACACCTTCAAGGTGAGAGTATTCCATACCTGAGGAACCACCGTCACAATTATTTGCAGTAGAAGAACTCCTTGTTCATGGGATGGGATGGTACTGTGTCACTGTCCTGCCCTTTTCTCTTTAACAGATTTTCCTCAATAAGAGAAAAGAGAAAACAAGTAGTGGAATGGTGGTTGCAGTAGGGAAAGTAGAATTGCTTATAGAAAGAAATGTAGGGTAGGTATGTACAAGTCATCCATTCAGTGGAAATGAATGGAGAATCCCAGATGTATTGCAAATGGGTATAAATATGTGGGAATCCACACTCAAATCCTTCTTTACTTTGATTTCAGTTCTAGCTACTCTTTCCTCCTCTTTTCCAGTCAAAAGTTTGAGGAATAATACTCCATTTGTCTTTCACCTTTCCTTCAAGCAGCTGTACAAGGTTTACTCACCAGCATTTTGTCCTTGTAATAAGAGGAGCAGACCACACAAATTCTCCATACTTTGCAAATTCCCTGCTTTAAGCAGAGCAGCCACACTTAGTTATCTGGCATCTCATTTTTTTTAACCTGGTTTTTAAATTTCCTGATATTCCCCTCCCAATTCCAAGCTTTTTTTTAAAAAAGCAAGAAATGTACTTATGAGGTAACTTGTCTACAGTGCCACCAACTAAAGTGGCTCCTTCAGAGGTGAAGTGTTGCTACGTGGCATGGCTGGCAAAGGTTCGTCTCAGCTGAGCAAAGAAAAGGAACAGAACAGTGACTCAGTTTTTAGGAACCTTGTCAGGTGGAGGAAACAGCAGTGGTGGCAAATGGCAGCACCTCTTTCCTTCTCAATATGTTGGTGCTAGTGCACAGCAGTGACCATGATGACAGAAGCTGCCAATTCCTCCTACTCTGGCAGGAGATGAGGTGGGGGCAGTCTGGGCCCAGCTGCTAGTGGACTGGTCATCACTCTCACCACCATTATGGCCCCCTTTACAGAAACCAAGAGAAAGCCTTCCTCCAAGGATCAGATACTTAGGCAGACCCAAACAGGAAGATAATGTTCTTTGCAGGAATTGCTGTGGTGGATCAACCCAGTTGGAGTGCATCTTCCATCATCCCCAGCAGCCACAACCAATGGCCATTTTTCTGTGGATGAAGTGAATTATCCACCAGCTTCTCTGGAGGAAGGCCAAGTTGGGGAGGGCTTGATTTTAAAATGTGAGAGTCGCTGTGCTGGATTAACACAGAGACTAATCTATTATTCTCTTTCCCACAACAGTTTGTCAGTGTTTACAAGCAAGGTGTGAAGATAAAGACTACCTGGCACTCAAAAGCATACTGCATACACATGGAGACTCGGTTTAGCAATCGTGATTGTAGTTGCTGAAAACACACCCGCCAACATTTCATAGATTAAAAAAACCAGCTCACATGTGGCTGAACAACATCAGAGTGTGGTCGAATATGGCAAAGCAACAAGGGGAACAAAAGTTATTAATGGGGGAAAACACCCAAAAATACTGTTTTAAGCAAAGAAACTGGAATTATATATACTGAGTTTAGGAAAGCCAGAAAAAAGGGAGAAAAAACCCAAATCAGTAAATATAATATTCTGCATGTGTGTGCATAAGATAATGAACAATAAAAATATTGTTATACAGTTCTAAAGACAAAATTAGTTTTCTTTCAGATCCACGACATGAGCTCACCTGCTCTATTCAAATCACAACTTCATCATAAGATAACACTCATGCGGTCATGAGTAACTTCTCTGCCTGTGTTATCTCATCAAGTAATTCCTAGAATAAAAATGAAGTGAGGAAAATAATGTTCAATACTTTTAGCTCTATGAGGTAAATAAAATGTAATTAAGAAAGTTAAAAAACACAGTTGTCCCAAAGAAATACATGCCTTTTTTAGTGTCTCAGGTGACAATCCTGTACACATCTATCTAGGAGGCCTGGCCCCTCTCTCAACTGCACACCCCAGGATTCCATAGGATGTTGAAAGTGGAATAATCGTGCTATAACAGTGTACTGTGGAAATGGCCTATGACACTGGAGACCAGGATTCAATTCCCCATTCAGCCATGGAAACCCACAAGCTGACCTTGGGCATGTCACACACTCTTAGCCCCAGAAAACCTCATGATAGGTTTGCCTTAGGGTTGGCATAAGTTGGAAATGACTTGAAAGCACACAACAACAACGAGTTGGTCTCATTGAGATTTCTTTCTGAGGAGATACATGTATAATTGCTTTGTTAATGTAAAAGGAACACTGTTCTGCAAGAAAAAAAATCTCTCAAAGTAAGTGGGTAGCAAAATCTTTCCCAGTGTTTGATCTCTACAAGTTACAATTTCTTTTCCATAGCTCTTTGCAGCCCTGCCACATACAAAAGATTAGTAAATAAAAAAGAAGGGGGTGGAGAGAAATAAAGCTAAATCTGAAAATGTAGTTTCTATGCAAATCTCAAAACCAAGCAACTATCAGAACTGCGGGGATGAGGAAAAGATCAAATCAGAAATGCTTCTTTGCAATATTGATCCTGTTTTAGGGAAATTTGAAAGGGGGATGGAATCTGTATGGGAACAAGAGAGATTGGAGAACATCTGGTAGACAGTTCAGAGGGGAGTTAATTTAAAGGGGATCTCCTCAAGGAAAGCCCTTTATAACTGACAGGGTCCCCCCATTTCTCTGCTTTTTACAAGATCTTACTACTTTTGCTTACATCAAGCAGCAGTTTGGAGCTGCGCAACAGAGGATGTTCTGTTGCAAAGTTAGAGGAGGGTGCAGCAGTTGGTTTTGCCTGAGCCTACAGGGAAGGACAGGTCTCTGCTTCTTCCTTCTCTGTCTCCTACTGGGTTATCAACTACTTTTGCACTTTGAACTCAGTTTGAAGAACCTGATATAAGAAAGGAAAATTAGGACATCTGAAAAAGTAGGAAGGCAAAAGATTAACTGAGGCAGTACCCATCAAATCAGGACAGTTGGAGGGTATGCTATAAATTTATAAGATATTCTGTTCTATGCTATTTATTCCAGAACTTATCCATAGAACAAAGATTCTAGAAAGGTAAAAGAGGGTTATAAAGAATTTGGGTGCATTCCTAACTGGTTGTATAATAATTATAATATAACAGCTGGCTTCTTACAGTAATCCGCATGCTAAATACATTCTAATATTTCTGTACAATTACCCTTTGCTCAAGAACTTATCATTTTGATAATTTGGACACCTTTACTTCAGTGGGTCAGAGAGGGCAATTCCCATCTCTCGAATCCACTGGGGTCTTCACACTAAGCCACTTTAGTTGGTGGCAGTAACTTGTGCCATTTAATCATGCTCTGATGTTGCTTGGCCACACACATCCTGGTTTTCACCTGTGCAATGTCTGAGGGTGTGCAGATGCAGAAAGTCAGCATCTAGATTGTTAATTTCTTTTCTTGATACAATGCAAGCAGAGAGCACACAATTTGTTTTAAAGGTGAAGCACATTTCAGGGTAGCTTCCAGAAGTTTGATTTGACTGGAAGCGCTGGGGCGGGGGGAGTATTTTCCTGTTTCTGTACTTCCAGTTTGTGGGGATGGGACAGGATGAAAGGACTTGCAAAAACAGATGAGAGGTGTGTGGCCTGCATGTTGCCACCACTGCTTAAAAAGATCCCTGTAAAACAGTGTTACAAATTATAAATTTGGCTTTCCTGAAGGGAGAGAAGGGAGCCATGTAGATATGTTTATGAATTAGTTTTCAGGATGTCAGTTTTACAGAGTTGCAAATACTTGATAACTTTTTTTGATAAACTGCACTGCACTCCATTGAGCTGGCTACTGTATAACAAGTTGATCCTTGTTCTATGGAAGATCAAAGAAATATTAAGATGGGGCAGGCAAGTGTTTACTTTTGGTTTATTCTTAATCTCTAAAAAGCCCAAAAATTTAGTGTAAGATGAAAATGAGATGCCAAAGGAACTAAGGAAACCTATACTAACAAGATTTTGAGGTGCTTAAGCGCATGCCAGGATTAACCAACGTCACAAATTCTTAAGCCATTTTCTAGTCTTGTATATGAGACAGAGAGATCCATTTCCATGACTGTTGGAACTTGCTCTGTAACTTTGGAGCTAGAGCCAGAAAGACACAGTAATGACACTGAATGGGTAATTAGTATCTATTAAAATAATATACAAACTAGGGCGTCGTCAAGGTGCTAGCATCTGGTTCAGCCACCTGGAGGGATTTGGCTTCATAACAAAGAATCCAAGATGGATGTTGCCTCTGCAAAGTATTTTTTAAAAAAATCACTGAGAGAGAAAGAGACAGACTGAGAGACTATCAAAGAAGAGAGCTAAAACTGAGTTTCGTAGTCTGTGCTATCTTACTTAAAAGTAAATTAACCTTTAGTGTTGCTCTTTTTGGGGGGGAGGAAGGCCTAATATAAAATAACTGAGGAAGGCTTCTGCTTTTCACTCTGTTGAACAGGGTTCTACTTACTTCTCATGCTTTCAAAGGTCTACAAGGACTTTGAAATGAAGTGTTATTCAGAGTGGAATACAAGAAATTGTAATGGTATACTAGTAAGATTAAAAGAATTACTCTGGCTTTTACTGTACACAAGATATAGAAGAAACATTCCTTCTTGTTCCTCCTTTCCAAACTGAGAATGAATGCATTCCCTCAAACAGTCCCAATTTGGCAGGGACAGTCACAAATAATCGTCTAGCATCCCACTTTTCCAGCTGCTTCTAAAATGTCCCAAGTTCCCTCTCCTCTTCCTCAATTCCTCCCTTTATCCTTAGTTTACTTCAGTTGCTGTATACTGTGCAAAAGTGCAAAAATAGTTGACATGTAATGAATTCCACATGGGGGAGAGGAGAGGGCAGAATTCCACATGGGGGAGAGGAGAGGGCAGAATTTTGCCCTTTCCAGCAGTCTCAGGCAAAAGCAAACTGCTGCAGCTTCTCGTAGCTTGTCTTTTCTTCTTCATTAATAATTTTTGTCATCCTGACCACACTCTGATTTTGCTTGGCCACACACATCTTAGGCCCTTTCTGCACGAGGCGATGGAATTGCTCTGTGCCATTACCTACCGCTTCTTCTGGGGTCTGAAGCAACGTGGACTGTCCCTGAAGCCCTTCTTCAGGGCTCCTCCTTGGTCCAGGGAGAATCGGAGCAGTGTGAGGTCTATAGATCCGCACCGCTCCGGCTTCCAAAATGGTGGCTTCCAGCTTCCAAAATGGTGGCTCTGGCTTCCAAAATGGCCACTTCTGGCTTCCAAAATAGTGGCTTCCGGCTTCCAAAATGGCGGCTTCCGGTTGGTCGTGGGTCCTGACCAACTGCTGAAGCTTGCCATGCCTAAAGCCCGCCCTCCGCAGATCGCCGGCTCCCATTGGTGCGATCCTGCAAATCTGCACAAGGGAGCAGGAACGCAATGGCGCGTTCCAGGAAAATAAAGACCTGTTTTTTCCAGTCTTTCAAAAACACGCTGGAGGACCACTTGGGGTCGTTTTGGAGCGGACTGAGGTGAGGATCTCTGGTAACTAGTCCACTCCTAGTCCGCTCCAAGGTGCAGACGACCTCCGTGAGAGGATGCACTGCCTCGTTCTAATTGCCTGGTGCAGAAAGGGCCTTAGTTATTGTATGTGAAATGTTGGAGAATATGTGAAGGGCTGTTTCTGTATTTCTGCTCAGGGAAGGAAGAAAACTGATAATTGCCTTCTGAAGGCAACATTAACACCTAACCTGTAAGTGATAATTGGGACATTCCATGAGAATTGGTTTGGCGCTCACAACACAAATCCTACCTGTATAAGGGAATAATAATGAAGAGTTCCCAGAGTTTGTCTGTCAGTGGACAACAATTGCTTGAACAGTCAAGCAAGTTTCACTAAAGATCCCTTTCTTGGAGCTGAAGAAGGCAGGCTTGGGAGAAGCACAGGCCTGATAGATCTGTTTCAATCTGGCTTCAGGCCTCATCATGAAACGGAGACAGCTTTCATCATCTTGGAGAACAATCTGTGCTGGAAACTGAACAGGGGGGATTTATCACTATTGGTTCTGCTGAACCTCCTGGCAGCTGTCAATTGTTCATGGTATCTTCTGGGTTGCCTTGCTGGAATGGAACTTGGAGGTACTGTTCTACAGTGGCTCCTTTCTTTCCTGGAGGAGTGGTCTCAGAGGGTAATGCTTAAGGATTCCTGTTCAAGTCCTTGGCCATTGGCCTCCAGAGTCCCTGGTGGTTCTATGTTATATTGTATACTATTTAACATCTACATGAACTTCTGGGACAGGTTGTCTGGGATTTTGGAATTAGACATCACAAGTATGCTGATGATACCCAATTTTATTATTCCTTTCCACCTAATTCCACGGAAGCTGTTTCTGTGCTAAACCTGTATGTGGCAGCTGTAATGGACTGGATGAGGGCAAACAAATTGAAGTTTAATCCAGGTGAGATGGACATGATCCTGAAAAGACAGATCTGTGAATACATCAACCCTTGCAAAAATGGACAAAAGGCCTGGGGAGTGGCAGAACAGGAGGTACAAGCACTGCCTTTGCTCCTGAATGCCTCAGACAGGTGCCACCTCTGAGCAAAGCCCTGGCACCTTAACAACCCAGACCAGTATTAACAGACAATAGGGAAGGTTACAAGAGGCTGGAAACAACTCTTTGGTCTGCCTGGTTTGTACTCTGAAGGTATGAAGGTTTACAGCACTTCTTAAAAAAAATCCCATCTAATGCATCTGTGGAAGTTCTCATTATCTTTAATGATGTCTAATCTGCATTTGAACCCTCTTAACCCCTCGACCCCAATGATATCCTGTAGCAAGTTAGAATGTTAATTACATTAGTTTAAGCCTTTCCTCTAAGGACTTAAAATGTGTTCCCCTTCAGATTATATTGATTATATTCTTCTTGTTCTGCTTGTGATTAAATATTTCCTTCATCTCTTTACAGCATAGGTTTGCTCTTGCGTCTTTTTCATTCCTCAGGTTTTGCTAAGTAAGCATGCAGGGTATAAAGATGTTTAAAGTTAGATTGATGTTGAGCGTTTACTGTTGTTTACCAGATTATCTCCTTGTTGTCCATCTGTTCCCTCCCAGTTGTGGTTCCTGATAAGAAAAACTAAGAGGGCAAAGAAAAGGGAAGATTTAATGGAACTGCAGCAGAATAACATCCTTCATGAATTACCTGACATTGGGCTTTTTCGCACTTGGCGAAGAAAACGCCCTGTTCTGTTGCTTACCAGACTGGTGTGCTGCCTCGGAGGATCCAGGCTGATCCGGAGCAGTGCGTGGCCGCGCTAGACACTGCTCCGGGGATGAAAATGGTGGCTTCTGGTTGGTGGAGGCTCCACCAACCGGTGAAGCTTGCCAGCCTAAAGCCCGCCCCCGGAAGATCTGCAGGCTCATGCTGGTGCGAGCCTGCAAATCTATACTGGAGCACAGCCACGGAGTGAGGCGCGCCGCGCTGTTGAAAGACCTGTTTTAAGCAGTCTTTCAATAGCACGGCGAGTGACCACTTCTGGTTGTTCCGGAGCGGGCTGAAGTCCGAAACTACAGAAAGTAGTCCAGACCCAGTCCACCCTCAAGTGCAAACGCCCTCGCTGGAGGACGCTCTGCCCCGTTGCAAAAACAAAGTGCGGAAAAGGCCAAAGAAAGCTTACAGCTACTACCTGCATTTCTTCAGTCACTACAGGCAGCATAAATCTTAATTCAGCCCTTTAAATTCAGTACCTGGAATAGAAATGCACCCTGACTTTTTTGCAGAGGCACCAGATCCTGTCTGATCTTGGAAGCTAAGGAGGTTCAGGCCTGGTTAGTATCTGGATGGGGGACCACCAAAGGAATACTAGATTTCAGAGGAAGGCAAACCATCTTTGAGCATTCCTTGCCTGAGAAGACTTTAGGAAATTCATGGAGTTGCCATAAGTTGATGGGTGACTGGAAGGCACAGGGCCGGGGGAGGGAGGGAGGGGTGGGATGCAGGAGTTCTCAGATGTTTTCAAAATACAACTCCTAGCATTCTTCTTCAGCAGCTCTCAGCATTCCTTGGCTATGCTGGCTGGACCTTCTGCAGCTTGCGAGTTCTGTAACAATTGGACAGCTGTGTGATTCCCACTCCTGGTGTGTAGACAGTTGCCTTCACCCTGTTGAAATCATCTGTGTCCATAAATATACTTCTGTGGTTCTTAAGCATTCTTCTATGGGTATTAGCAAGTGTCTGACCACTTCGTGGATCAGGATCCATAGGCCTACAGTTGCATTTGTATGTAAAGGCTGGTCTGCATTGTTTTTCATAGCATACATATTTGAATGTGCAACCTGCATCCATGCTTTTTTCATCTTGTTATTAATGTGCCTTCAAGTCAGTTTTGACTCATGGTGACCCTCTCATGGATTTTCCTATCAAGACTTATTCAGAGGAGAACTTCCATTGCCTTCTTCTGAGGCTGAGAGAGAATGATATGCTGAATAGTTTTCCATGTCTGAGTGAGGATTCAAACCTTGATCTCTCAGAATCCTGGTCCAGCACAACACCAGACTGGCTCTTATTTTATCACTTAATCATGCATAATTACTTTTTAAAGCAGAAACTGGAACTGGATCAGAGCATATGGCTTCAGTTAATGGCAGTCATCTTTAACACATGGACACACACATGCACATAGCATTTTTTAAAGTTTCTCCAATTAGTTTAAATGCCCTACACATTAGGTACATATGGGAAAACCACATGAGCTGCAGCAGTTTATCCACCTGTCTTTCAGTCCTTTAATCCAATTGAAAGGATTTCCGTTTGCATCTGCTTGTTTACATGGTACGAGTCACGGTACAATTCAATCACTCAGGCTATGCTAGTGCAAAAAGGCACACTTATTTAGAAAAGTCCTTCAGCCATGCATGACTCTCCATCCACCTTGAGAGCATTATGAAGTTTGGTAAAGATGAGAATCTCAACTGTAATCTTCTCGCATTTCAGTGTAATACACAGTAAGCCATGAAGGGAAGGGAAGAATGATGAGACTGTAGGAAGGAAACAAATCAGCTTGCATCCTCATTCCAGTCTACATGGAGAAAAACCAAAATCCAATGCCCCCTGCAAAAAAAAAAAAAACACCCAAAAAACTCTTTCTCTAGGTAAGTCTTCTACTGAAACAGCAAGTTTAATAGCATTTATCCATGTTCAAGATTTCTTCGGCACAGGGAACACACACAAAAGTGAGGAAAGAAGATGAGCATAGTCCAAATAATGTTGAGCATGTACATGTCATATATTATAGTTACATAGATGCATAAAAATGTAAATATGCATGCATATTTGAAGTAAACACTGATAAGCACAAATGTGAGCAGCAGGAATAGAGAAAGCTATCAGTTTTGTTCTCGGCACAAAGGTTTTAAATGAAAATTCATGTTCTTTCCATTCCAAATATGAATAAATTTCCAATTGCTATTAAATTCTGTATAAAATTGGAGAAATTTTGATAAATTCTTTTTTAAAAAATGAAATTTTGCATAAATTCAATAAGTAGAACTATTTCTAATATCAAATGACCTTGGCCCTTTTCGCACCTTACCTTTTCCCAGTGCTGGGCGGCAGGGCTCGCGCATGAAGACTTTGGAGGAATGCACTCGCATCCCTCCTGCTTGGGCTCTGCAGCGGCTTCCTCTCGCGAACACCCCACCTCTTCCTTCTGCAGTGCAGCCTGGGACCTTTCCCAGCCTGCACTGCACAGGAAGCGTGACCAGCCCGGCTCCCAAGGTTCTGCATGCCAGGTAAGTGCACGCAAGGCCCCAGAGCGATGCGCGACCACGCAGCATTTTCGGCTTTAAGCCAAAAATAAAAAAAATGCATGTGCAGTCCGCGTTAGGCCCTTGAGCGTCGCGCAAATGTGAGTGCATCGTGTGGACTGCTCCTCACATTTACGCGACGCTAAGGGGCCCTTTCGCTTCGGCAATGCCATGCGAAAAGAGCCCTTGTTTTACCTGCCTGCCATATAGGTGTTAAGGATGAAGAACCTTTCAGAAAGGAAAGAAATGGCAATCATCCCCAACATAGCTGAAGATACCAGCATTCAAACCCAGCTTTTTATGACTTAATTGCTCAAAACCCTAGGTCTGGACAGGCTGTTAGTTTTGGTTTCTCCTATTTTTGAATCATTTAATTCTTATGTGCTTCTCGTCTCATGTATGGAGAAATTTATGATTCTTGGTACTCATTTTTTAAACAATCATCCTGTACAAAATTCCTACCCATCCCCAGCAAGTGATACCTAAACAATGGTTTAAGTGGTACAGCAAGCTCCAGGATTAAGTGGGGAGTTATGACTCACCTCATTTGTCTTACAACCTAGGTGGATCTTATTTAACATTCATAACCTCAAAAGACCTCAGTTTATTGCTCGTTTCTGGCTGGTGGAGAAGCCTAAGGTTTTCTTATCAAGCTCTGGAGATATGATCTTGTTCCCTACATGCATTGGCTTGAAGCATCTGTTAGCAGCTTTGGAAAATTTGTGTAAGTCTAAACAACACTGTATCAGTTACGATTAAACAAGCTGTATAGCTTGATAGAAAGTACGTTTTCTTATGTACAGGAGGTTTGTGCCATGCTATCGAATAGGTCCACTAATTGTTGTTGTGTACCTTCAAGTTGCTTCTGACTCATAGTGACTCTAAGGCAAACCTATCATGAGTTTTTTCTGGGGCTGAGAAAGTGTGATGCGCCCAGGGTCACCCAGTGGGTTTCCACAGCCAAGATACCTAAAGGCATTGTAGTCTATGTATGACAGCTGAGGGGGAAAAGCCATATTTGTGCTCCTAGGTTGAAAGCCAGACATTTACAGAATTCACATGTCAGGGAAAGCCAGGGCTCACTTTTGTTTACTGTAACATTCAAACACACTGGAGCTGGGTTTTTTTGCCTTGTCTTTCCCCCAGTAAACCAGAGAAATAAGGTGGCTGTTTGTTTGTTTGTTTGTTTGTTTGTTTTTGGTTCTGTAGCTTGTTGAAGGAAAGAAAAGCAAGAGTATTGGCTTTTTTTGTGTTTGGATGTGACACGAAACATAACAACAGCCCATTGTTTGTTCAACTCTCACTACAAACAAGAATGATTCTTTAGAATTCTAGTCATTGTTGACATCTCAACGCACCAATCTTGCTTAAAAGTTTCTTAAATTATGGAAAACTTAAGACAAAAAACCTATACTTCCTATCTCTAAAATCATGGAAATGAATGTTTCCTACAAAATTTACAAAATGTAGGAAATATTACATAAAAGACAATAACATAAAATGTATAGTTGTATAATGTGCTATATAAAATATTATATAAAATGCAATTTTAGACATTACACTTTTGGGATCTGAACAGATTCATATACTAAGAATTATTTTGGATTTCTGGAAAGAAATACCATTTTTGTTCAAATAGGTATAGTGCAGTAGTTACAAGAATTTATTCATATAATTTCAACTATTGGATAAAAATCTGAGCAGAAGGCTTACCTGTCAATGCTGAGTGGCAGGACTGTTTCCATGTTTCCATGTTCCATTTCCATGTTCACAACTGAGCTGCCAAACCTGAACATAAACTTAAACTGCAATTTTTCACAGTTGGCAAGTACAGTATGTACTTTGGTCTAGGTTAATTAAATTGGTGCAAAGGCTTTGAATAAACACGAGATTGGTCTATGTAACTCAGTACTCAGATTGTCGATATTTCTGTAGGGCAAGCCTCAAATGTTAGACTGCAGCGCTTTGCATTCCTCATAATTTTTATGTTGGTCTGCTGGGAGTTGTGACAACATCTGGAGAACTGCACAATTCCAATCCCTGCACTAGCACTGGAGAGTAGGTGACCTTTCAACACTGAAGACTTAACTGGATAGGATAACTACAGGATAGGTAGTTATGTGAGGTGCTAAAGCCCTCTGGCTGAGATTCTAAATACTTTCACTAAAGTGCAAACCCCAGGATTCCACAGGATGAAGCCATTGCAGTTAAAGTGCTATAATTATGGAGTGTGAAAGGTCCCAAGAACTTTCCCCAACTCACCTAACCAGGAGATACCATTCATTTCATTTCGTTTCTGGTCCTAGACCAAACTTATAAAAACAGCACTATTAAACACATAAAAATGCACAAATACAACTAAAATACTACATCAGACCTAAAAACTGCTCATTTCTATCTGACACTTTAGATAAAAGCTCAGAAAAATAAGAAATAAAAGGTTAAGGTTTTTAAAAGTTAAAGTCAAAAGTCCTCTTATGAGTATTGTATATAAGCAAAATTGCTGTAGTATGATTTCCCTTCTATTATTTGTCTGTGAGATGTAATAGCATATGAAAGGAACCTGGTATCCTTCTCTGTAGTTTGGTAATCTTTATTACCAAGTAGGAGGGATAAGTAAAAGTTTTCTGTTCTACCTGGAAATTTTTATACAATTGGAATAATTAAGCTAGAGCAAGATTCCTGATAAAAAGGACAGTACAATGACACATAAACAAGGGACTCTATTTCTTTATTAAAACATTGGCAAGTAATGCTTGTCATAAGATATTTTTATACTTACTTTCCGAAGCTATTGATGGAAGCACACTTAACCACAGTAAATGCACATCTAAATTTGGGGACTATTAAATTAGTAAGATATCTGGGACGGTCAAAAGATCCCTCTGTGTAGGCCAGAACTGGAATGTTTCTAACTAGACTACAATGATTTTGAAGTTCAGTGTCCCATATACACCATCTCAGAAATGATTTGGCCTTCATATGACCCATTTGTAATAAGACATTTTGTGAAAGACTACATGAAGGTATTTTTTTTCTTCACTGTCTGTTTCCAAGAAGAAAGATATTTGTCTACTAATGTCAGAGGAGCTAAACCACAAGGTATAAACTAGGATTCAAATCCTCGGCAAGGATTCGAGAGTCGCGGATCCGAATCCCTGTGCCAAAATAGGCAAACCAAATCTTTTGAATCTATCAACCAAAAAATACAAATCTCACACTCCCCACTCTTTTCCTGCCTGCCACCAGTGGGATCCTTCCCAGGGCAGGCAGGAGAAGGTTGTAGGGAGTGCGATCTCGCTCTTATCCTGCTCAACACTGATGCGATCCTGCCCGGGAACCTGAATGTTTTCCCAAAAGTGAAAACTAATATTTAATTTGTTTTTCATTAAACAAAGACATCAAATTCTGCTTCAAAAACACTTTTCTGTAGAGGTACTTTCTTTCCCTTGCTTTTTAAACCCTTTTTTAAAAATGGATTTGAAAGATTCGAGATTTGTGGATTCCCAGAACCTTTCAGGGATTCAGATCCGGATTCGGATTCAGAAAATTCTGGATTTGTCCCATCCCTAGTATAAACATAAGTTTCAGTACGTAATTGCACATGGAATCCAGGCTTTAGCCTCAATAGTAATTAGGCCCACCTCTAGTCTTAAAGCTGCATTAAAGACACGGCACTGAACAGCAAAATACCTCTCAGAAATTTTGTTTGAATGACCTCAAATGTATTACAGTTTTGATAAGTACACATTTGGGCACCGTATAATAAAATGGAAGTGATTATGAAAACCTGTATTGCAGCAGGGATATACTGACCTCCCTCAGTAGAAAAGGATCTATACAGTGCTAGTGTACCCCAGGAAATAGCAAAGAATAAACCTGAGACACTTTTAGTTTGAAGCATATGCTTTGCCATTGTGGCTAATACTTCTTTGTTTGATTGGCCATTTCACCAGTTGATAGCTGTGGAGAAAGAATCATTCATGTCTAGATGTATAAGCTTTCACCTGTGATGATTCAGGCCTTTCTGCACTACACTCCAACTGGCCCCTCTCGAAACTGGAAACCCCAGGATTCCATAGGATGTTGAAAGTGGAATAATCATGCTATAAGAGTGTAGTGTGGAAATGGCCTCAGTGTGGTTGCTGTGGCTAAAACCATGGTTGAGGTTCTGCCAGGAAATGAAGACCCAGGCTTAATCAACTCCACCTTAGCAGACAATCATTGATTCAGTTACTATGACCTTTCTTGCTAGTTATTTCATATCATCCACCTGCAACTCCTGAAGACTGGGACTGCAATAAGCCCAAAGTAAAATTATTAAAATCCATAAAGACATGTCCTGGAGGCAACCTATAAATTTATTGTGAGCATCTGCATCTAGATTAACTTTATTTCTTCAGTTTCTGGCTTTGGAAACATGTAGGTATTTCAGTCATTCTTTCTTTTTTTTCCTTTTGGCATGTAGTCAGAAATGTTCATGTTGAAGCATAGACAATTCTGACTTTCAGAGAGTGGATGTGTATATAGTAGAGGCAAAAGAAATATCTTCATTAAAGGAGTCCTGAAATTCTAAAGCAATCACAGCTTAGCTTAATTAAAGTGATGATTTATTGTGTGCATTTATGCTCTTTAGTCATTTCAATGCTCAAAAGATCATTATTCATCCTCAAAGTTATCACTGTCTCACAGTCTAAAAGAAAAAAATGTAACTAGTTATGCAGAAATCAGGAAGGTGCTAATAAACCCTTTTTCTTAGTTGCTTATATTCTTGCACCTAATAATTTCTGCAAATTATTATAGAAATTATTTTTCCTGCTATTTGTTGTAGAGCTACGAACACAGAGAAATGGGCAAAAAGGGGGAAAAAGAGATAAACATGAGTAGAAATATTTATTGCTTAAACATAGAAATAAATTGTATCAATAGTCTAGGAAAGTGTTTTTGCCCTAACCATTGTGCAATCCTTTCAACCTGGTGCCCTTCACATGTGCTGGACTATAACTCTTTGTTGGGAGATGTGATATACAGTACTGGAGCTTTCAAGCATAGTAATCAAATTGGCAAGAACAACCACCAGTCCTATGCCCACCCACCTATGCACAAGGTAAAGCAGACAAAGAAGCTTAATCTTCCTTGTAAAATATGTACAAATAGCTTTACTTACTAATTACTGGTTCATAATCAAACATTAAGTATAATAGAATTGAGAGAGGGAAAGCAAAAATGGCCACAGGTTAGAGCAGAGCTTTCCAAACTGTAAGTCACAACACATTAGTGTGTCAGCTGCAGTGTGTAGGTGTGTGTATGCAATGGGTGGAGGGTGTCTCTCCTGCTGCCACTGCCCTGGGCCAAGGTAGACCCTGGCAAGGGTGGCAAGGGCAGACCAGGCCCGAGTGGAGGGGCTGCCTCTCCCACTGCTGCTGCCCCAGGTTAAGGAAGACCCCACCAGGGGCTGCCAGGGAGAGGCTGCCTCTCCCACTGCGGCCGCAGCCACCCTAGGTCAAAGAAGACCCCTGTGAGGGCGAAGGAGGGCCAGGCTCGGGTGGAGGGGCTGCCTCCACTTACTGAATTACTTACTGAATTACTTACTGAATTACTGTGTTGTGAAATGCTGTCTAAATGATGTCTAAAAGGTGTGTCACCAACATGAAAAATTTGGAAAGCTCTAGCAATTAGTGACTATAGCCATGCAAAGGTTGCTAACTAATGCTCCTATCATCCCCAGCTAGCATAGCCAAATTGGGAAAGTTGCACCACCTCTTGACCCCATCCAGAGAAACATTTACATGGGAGAAACACAGATTGCTTCTGGCAATATTTAGCTCCCTCTGTTCATTGTTATGCCTCTTCCCGGCTGTTGGCACCTGATGAAGATTCTGTGAACAGGCAATTCACTAGCTATTTATGTGCCATCTACATTTCCCACAGAACCTGAACTGATTTTGGAAGACTTTCTGAGAGTGCTTCCAGACAAGATGTTTATTGTACAATCACCTGCCCTCTTTAATGGAATTTCATTACGGCTATGGACAACATTGGCATCAGTGTGTAATACTCCTCTATTTTCTCACAACTTCTTCTGTCTTTTTCTTTCCACAGGGGAAAAAAATCCATCAAAGAGGAGCAGGCGGAATAGTTACACAATGCCTTTTGACTACTAATGCTCCATTGGACATTACCAGAGTCACACTCTTGCTTTTACCTCAATATACACTGAGGTAAGCCCTTATTCATAGTTATTTGTTACTGGTATCATTATCACCAATGTCATCTATAATGTTTTATATATGATCTCTAAATTTTTTATATTGTTTATTAGCAATAACAATCCGAATATTTCACCTGGTTCCTTTCATAATGCACAATTATAGCACTATGATTCATCTTTACCTGCCATGGCAGCATCCTATAGAATTCTGGGGTTTGTAGTTTGGGAGACAGAGGACCTCTCGGGGTGAGAATTCAAAATGCCTTTCCTAAACTTCCAACCCCAGGATTCCGTGGGATGGAACCGTGGCAGTAAAACTGAAATCACAGTATTATAAGTTGGTTAGTATGAAAGAGCCCAGAGAAGATACTAAATAAGGAAATGAGTCTGCTGTTCCAAGCTTGTCATGGGGTATTACTAAGACAACAAATAGAGAGATAAACAATCCAGGTATTTGAGATAAGAAAGTTCTCCCCAAAATTAACCTAATATTTTAATTTTATCTAATTTTGAGTTGTTGTTTTCAGCTTTCAAAAAAGTATTTTGTTAATGATTGTGAGACCTTTTCACAGTTATTAATCTTAGTCTTTCGGCTAAGTTCTGGCTATAGAAAAGAAAAGAAAATTTCTGAGGGTTTATATCCTTACCAATTATGTGTTTCCACTGGTAAGTGAATAAAGTCCTTCTGCAACAATTTTCAGCTGCCAATATATCTGCAATTAGTTACTCAAATCCCATATAATATTGTGGCAATATATTTGCATGATGTATCATTGGTAATATGTTGATGATTGTCTTTGAATTCATTTGCCTAACATGATATTATAAACTGACTATATGTTTTCTAAAATTGTATGAGAAACAGGTTTTAGTCATTTGGGTAGTCTTTTAATTATTATATTCATTAATTATTCTAGACAGAAGTGAGTAAAGCATAGCCCGTGTGCCACAAGCAGCTCTTGGGAACCCTAATTATGGCCCATGAAGCCCCTAGACTCCCAATTTATTTTTAGAGGCTGATTTTCAGGCAATTTCAGGCCCAAAATAGCTTGAAAATGTAGTAGTTTCTTCCCCTAATTCCCCAGAGCCCACCAAAATTCCCCCTTAAAAAACCCAAGAAAAAGAATTAGCAGCCAGAAGTGACACTGTGTCACTTTGGGTGCACCAAAATGCACAAGCACAGCCTGCCATCTAGGCACAAAAAATACAGATAGCTCACCCTACCTGTGCAGTTGCCCACTCCATAGTGACCATCATGCTTTTGTTTTCAAGGGTATAGCTACAATTGATTGCATTGTCCCTACAAGTAAGAATCTGGCTCCAAATGAAAGTGGCCTTTAGTCTTCAAATTTCTAGCATTTCAGAGAGTGAGACCTTGAAAACTGCTCACATCAAGAACTCTTCTATTTGTTGTGTTCCCATTCCCTTGGTCACTTTGTCTGCCCACTTTTCTTTAGATGCCTAAACTCTGTTTCTAAATGCTGAACTGAAGTTTTAAATTATTGCAATGCTACAAATGTGAGGAGCAAAGGAAAATTTCACTGGAAGGGCAGAACTCCTCTTTGGGGAGACAGTACCCTTATTTCCCCTCACCAGTAGGTACACCCCTGAGAAACAGTTTATATATCCTAAAATGTATGAAATAACATGCAGTTGCATAATATATATGTGTGCATCTGTATTACCCACACAACCTAACCCCTCCTTCTTTCTCATTCAGGATAGATTTAACAATGAAACATTCTTGTTATAGTGTTATGTCTTTCGGCTTTATCACATGACAGGTTTGTTGCACTATTACACTGGCTTAGTTCCGTGTTTGATCTTTCCTTATTATACAGCCTTGTGACTCTTCTGTTGTTGTATTGCATTCGCATTGTTATTGAATTGGATCTTTCCATAGGCAGGGGATAACTCATTAATGGCTCCAGTATTGTTGCTGTTTAACTATTGCTTTTGGTTTAAATGTTCCAATATTCCAGCAGAGCAAAATGGAAGCAGCAAAAGAAATGGCAAACATAACTAGTCTCATGAAAAGGATCAAAACTGTGCAATTGCGCAACTGCAGAAAAAGAAAAGGGAAAAATAGACAGCGCACACACTCTATCTAGGGCAGACACAAGCAGAAAAGCAGGGTTAGCGAGGCAGTGCAGAAAACTAACTGTGGGAACATGCATCACCAAAGCGGCACCATAGCACTATTACTGAGAAGATAGAATCATAGTGTTGGAAGAAACCACAAGGGCCATCCAGTCTAATCCCCTGCCAAGCAGAAATACACCATCAAAACATTCCTGTCAGATGGCTGTCCAACTTCTGTTTAAAAACCTCCAAAGAAGGAGACTCCACCACACTCCAAGACAGTATATTCCACTGTCAAAACTGCTCTTACCATCAGGACATTCTTCCTAATGATTAGGTGGAATCTCTTTTCCTCAAAAGATGTGAAAGTGATTGTTTCCATACTGGTATGTTTCCATTTGCCTAAACAATGCCATTGCTGCGAGACAACAGGCTGGAGGGATATGGCTCTTAGGCTTAGTCTCATGTTCCCACCATAAGGCCACTCACTGGGAGGGCAATGTGAACTGGCCCTAAGAAGTAATGATAGAGGAAGGAGGGGGATGCTGTAATGACTAAGAGGGATAGTTGATGAAATAGAGATAAGCAGAGGACAGACAGAAAAATACAGCAAACCCTTTGGCTTAAATTTTATTTAAGGCTATTCTACATCGTTTGGCATACAAAGCTGTACTGTTTCTCCATGTTTACAGTGCAGTGCATTTGGGTTCTATTTAGACGGAAACCCCATTTGAGTAATAGGACTTACTCCCTGATAAACACGTATAGGATTGCATTTTGAAAGATTTATGTAGCTGTGTCACCTGAGCCGGCCTATCAGGTCCAACAGAAATATCGTTTGTTTATATTACAGGTTGAAGTACTGTGCTAACTGTCATGATAAGATCCATAACTAATCCAATACTCACAGCACAGGTTTTAAAAAATGGTCTTCTTCATTGAGGAGTAAGCTGATTAAGTTCTTTGTCTCAGTCCATCTGCTCATTTTTAAATACAGGCATAGCTAGACAACAGACTCCTTTTGAATTTGGCAGCTTTGGGGAAATAGTCTTGTTTGACAACAGGGAGAAAGAGCTGTGGATTATTTCCTGAGTATCTGCTGTGGGATTACTAATATTAAGAAAAACATTTTAAAACATTGTAATTTGCTATTGCAAATTTGCTGTGGCTTCTTGAGGCTTTTAGTTTTATTCATGCTTGTATATGATCTGTAGAATTAAGTAATCATTAAGTGGGCTGGATGTGGAACAGCAATTTCAGATTTGATCTTGACACTACAGAAAAGCTTTGCATCAGTCAGAACACTAATCCAGATTATTTGAAGGACCATATCTCCCTTTATGAGCTCATTAGAGCTCTAAGATTGTCTGGAAAGGCCCTTCTCTCTGTCCTACCACCTTCTCAGGTTCATCTGGTGGGAACAAGGAAGAGTGCCTTCTTGATGACTGCTCCTAGACTTTGGAAATCCCTCCCTGGAGAAGCCAGGATGGCCCAATCCTTCTTTCCTTCCATTGGCAGGTCAAAACATTTTTGTACCATCAGGCTTTTACAGACTGACTAGGATTGGACTAAAGCTATTAAACATTAAGGTTTGCATTTGGTTTTATAATGCATTTTAAAAATTTTAATGTTTCATGTTTTAACTCATTAGTTGTTAACTGTTTATAAATGCTATATTTATATTTTTATTAATGCTTTTGTATTGTTTTTAATTTGCATTGTTTTAAATATGTTGTTAATCACCTTGAGTCTGATTATCAGGAAAAAAACAGGAGATAAGTGACAATCATCATCACCATCATCATCCAAGAACGAGTTCATCCCACTTTGGAAGAAGGTGCACTCATCTTCAAAGCTAAGAAGTTCGTTTGTTTGTTTGTTTGTTTGTTTGTTTGTTTTTCAAATAAGTTACTTTGGTTACCTTTTCAGTAGAGAGCTAGAATGGTGTTACCTTTTGCCTATCATGACATTTGCTATCAATCAATGGAACAGGAACAAGTTGTCTGCATGTTGTATATTACTCAGCAGGGGTGTGTTCATTCAGTTTGAACAAGGGAAATGGAAGAAGAAGAATCACATGTTGGTTTCCCTTTGCTACAGCTGGGAAGGATTGCTTTGTAATGCCTTTATTGTTTTCTTCAGAATTTCCAGGGTGCAATATCTGAATTGGCCACTTGGGGAGACTAGAGAACATTTTCCACTATTTTCCAATTGCACAATAGTGTGCGTGTGTGTTTTATTTTCCGTGTGTTTGGGTGACTCTCAGGGGAGGAGAGAGGAGTGCTCCTATTGAGATACTCTGAGGCAGAGAAAGGTATGCTGCTGGGGTTTGGGCATGCTAGGTAATGGAAAGATGGGGCAGTTACTTGAAATCTGTCCCAGGTTTCAATCTTTTCCCCATCCCTCAAGATACAGGTTGCCATGTCAGCTCACTCTCTAACCTGTTGGTGCTGCTCCGAAATGCTAAGTCACTTCATAATAAAGGAATCACTATCCATGATTTGGTTGTGGATGAAGGGGCTGACCTGGTAGATATCATAGAGACCTGAGTGGGTGAGCAAGCCTGGAAGAGTTGGCTTTCCTGATATGGCCCTGCGCACCACCCACAATTGGCATGGTTAATTGGCAATATTATTAATTGGTGTTGATATAAATAAAACCTGAGGTGACTAAAAAGTCAAGCTGCAAGGAGGCAGATTACTGATTATAAATGTGGGATAGCAAGGCAGGTCAGCCACACTCCCTCCTGAAGTCATTGTCCGGCTGATTATGTGGCCAGTCAGGAGACAATAGGTTTATGCTAAAGAGCCAGACATCTTGGAGCAGAAAGGGGAAATCCCCACCAAATTGTGATTGTCTTAGTCCTGATCCCTCACACCTGGACATTTCTCTGCTTTGTCTTCTGGGCTGTTATGACAACCATCACCCCTTTGTCACTTAAATCTATCTGGATTTCATTGTTTGTGTTTCAACTCCCATTGTCAGATTGGCTGGAAGAGCAATTCTCACCGATAACCACAGGATATTTTTCAGGTATAAGAACCCCCAATTTTGAACAGTTCAGTGCAATGTCTTGACTTCCTGAATGCCATGTTGTCAATTTCATTCCCAAACGAGAACTGTCCTTCAATGCCTACCTAAGCCATGTCACTGCTCTCCAGACCAGTAAGTATCACCTCAATCCTGACAGTCCTCTATCCACATTTTCCTCCCTTTGCCTTCAGTTAGTCTTTATGTGCATGTTTGGGTCTTTTGTGTGCTTTCAATAAAAACACATTTTATGTTATGTTTGGAATCTTTGGCTGGTTCTATCCTGCAGGACCCTATAAACATAGGTGGTAGGTCTTGTTATGTTACCCCCTCTCTCAGGCCTCTGGATTTTGAGCGAATTAATTCCCCATTATCATGTGGAGGTACTTGCATAGCAGGTGGCCCCTGAGTCACCCACATTTTGGGGTAACATCTCCCAGCTCTGTTTACTCAGATATTCAGTGCAGCACCAACCAAGGCTGGAAGGCCAGGGAAGAGAAACTGCCATCATCCATAAGAATTCCATCTATCTCATGGGAAGCCATCCACCCAGGCACCAGTTTTGAGGGTTTTTACCTTCTGTTGAGCAATTCCACCACCATACTCAGATCATTTTCTTATGAAATCTAGTTTGGTGGTATAGATCCTCCCTACACCAGTGAGGGACCTGTTAAGAAACTCTGCTCACAAAGACTAATGGAATTTGAAAGATTCTTGAATGCTCAGAGGGATTTTCCCGTCGACAGGGCTGACAATTCTGTTGAGGCCTTGGGTTCACTATGTGATGGAGAGATCAAAAGGGCTACTGATACAATCACTCCTAAGTGCCCAATCCAGTGTTATTGGGCTTGTAATTCACCTTGGTTTACAGGAAATCTGTAGGCAGTGAAGCAGGCTGGACAGTGGCCGGAGTGCAGGTGGTGTAGGTCTCAGAGTGAATGCAGTCACCAATGACTCTTCATTGTGCTTACTATGCAGCAGTGAAGCAGGCCAAAAATCATATTACACCTCTAGGATTTCATCTTCAATCTGCCACCCAGTAGGACTTTTCCAAGTGGTGAAGGATCTTTTGGGTATGGTCCCAGAGAGTTCAGATATGCAGCTCACAGCTCCCTGCTGTGAAAAAATTGCTAGGTTCTTTGAGGAAAAAGCTGCTCACATTCACTCAGAACTTAGCACTACACTTGTTACAGAACCCAGTACATCATCTGATCAGTTTTTATGGGATCAGTTTCAGTAATTGAGGCCTGATGGTGTGGATAAGATGCTTGAAACAGTTCAGCCTACCATTGACCCTTGCCCTTCTTGGCTGATAAAATCTAGCAGAGGTTGATAGACCAGATAGTTCCAACAAGGTGGTAAATGTCTCACCATGGCAGGGGAGGTGCCTGCTGCCTTAAAGGAGGCAGTGGTGTGCCCTCTTCTGAAGAAGATCTCCCTGGACAAAGAGGTATATGGGAACTACCATCCTATAGCAAAGAATCCCTTTTTAGGCAAGGTGCTTGAGTGTGCGCTAGCTGAGCAACTTCAGATATTCTTGCAGGAAACATTTCAGTCTGGTTTCAGGCACAGAACAGCCTTGTTTGTTCTGATTGATGACCTACTTCAGGGAAAGACAGGGGAGTGCTACTGTTAAGCTTCCTGGATCTCTCATTGCCTTCTGATACCACTGATCATTTTATCTTACTGGATTTATACTTTCTTATTGTTTTTAGCCTGTTTAATCTGTTTTAAAACTATTTTGCTACTCTGAGTTCTCCCGATATGAGGCAGCTTATAAATATTTTAGTAAATAAATTGCTATAGCAATGATATCTCATTAGTTAAGAGCAGTGATGTATTTAAGTCTTTTACTCCAAGTCTCAAGTCAAGTTTCAAGTCTCTACCTTCAAGTCTCAAGTCAAGTCTCAAGTCCTTGAAGATATTTTCAAGTCAAGTCTCAAGTCCGAGAGCCAACTTTATACCTCAACTTATATTCCAGAATTTCTGAACAGAGTTGAATAAAGTCAGTTTTAACAATTTAAGTAGAGTTGGCCCTCCACATTTGTGATTTTGCCATTTACAGCTTCAGAAGTAGGCTCCTTCTTATTCCCCACTACTGAAGCTTCAAAAGCTTTAGAAGAAAGGATCCTTTCTCCTCAAGGCCATTGCCTAACACATTTTCTTTTCCCCTATGAGAAATGCACCCTGCACTCTGGGGGTGAGTCTTGTCTTCTGCTCTTAGCAAAAGTTTCAGAAGGTTCCTCCGATATGCCCCAGGATCAGGCTACTGAGCAGATCTCAAGCCCTCCTCAAGCCCACTGTCTAATCCATTTGCTGTTCCCCTCTGAGAAATGCACCCACACTTTGGACTTGAGACAGATTGTCATGTGACCAGTAGGCAAAAAGAGATGGAAGCGTTGTTCAAAGTCGTAAGGTTACTAGATGAATGTGTTATGTTAACTGAACCAAGGGCAGCAAGTCAGTCACTAAAAATATACAAGTCTCAAGTCAAGTCAGTGCATCATTTATTGCTGAGTTGAGTCACTGAAGCGACTTAAGTCTGACATGAACCCGAGTCAGTTGGCTTGAGTCTACATCACTGGTAATGAGCAATTCATTGATTTATCTTTCTGGAATGAAGTAACACTAACAAATAATGAACTGTTGGGTGATCAGAGTAAAGAGTAAAGCAACTAGCTCAGTGTTAAAAATAATATTCCAAACTCTCTTTCTCTTCAAAAATCAGATTCTGCACCTCTTTTTCCAGCATGAAAACCATATATCTGTCTGTGTGATTTCAAAATGTTACTATGTTGCACCCCCTTTGGAAAATATTGATTCATCTCCTGACATATTGCGTTAGGCTTTTGATATGAAATCTTTTCTGAGTACAACTGAAAGAACAAAAATTCAGGTCTGCAGTTTGGAATGATCTCAAACCCATGCCATGCTTCTGAACACTCAAGGAGGAGCTGTGTTTAAGTGTGCCCTGTTTAGTTTTAGGTGAATGCTTCACCCATTTTTAAAGAAGCTGTACCTGTGCAGGGCCACAGATTCTGTAGTCATATAAAAATTGTATTCCTGTAACATACTGTGCATGGGATTACTTTTGAAAAGTATTCAGAAACTTCAACAAATAAGCACAAAATACAACAGCTGTATTAGGTGCATATCCATTTCTGAGTTCAAAATTGTTGTAAAGCCATTAACAGTTTGAGATTAAATTATGTATGTTAAATTATAAGGGTTATATGTTCTTGTTGGTCCTGTCCAGCCAACTGGAGATGCCCATTTGTCTCTACTTCAGATGAGGGTCAAAGCAAGATTTGGAGGGCTCTTCTGGGAACATACACAGCTCTTCCTTTATTGTCATTCCAACACCAACTGGCAGTAAAAAAAAACTATGCCAGGCTTCCAGTTTGTCTGGCTTTTTTTTTTTAAGATTACTTACTGTGACTTCTGTGTTTTCTTTACCTGTTTTTAATATTTTCCATTGAGTTCTTGCTGTTGGCTGCCTTGGCATTTCCATAGACAAAGTATGACCAAAATTGACAAGTGTAACCTATGTATTTAAAAAAACATTTATCCATGCTTAATTACATTTGGAAAGGCTTATTTCTCTCTTAGGATCTGGGGATACAGACTAATATAAAATCCTTTAATAACAGACAAGTCAGTGAAGAGAGAGAAAGCTTTTTAAAAAAAAGAAAGACCCAAATACTAAAAAAAAAACCTCACACAGTGTTACCCTGAGAATTGGGGGGTCCCGTGAGGGGCGCCCGGGTTGCCAGTTAAAAGACCAAATTGGGGAAAATTAGCTGGAACACTGTTTTGGCTAGCAAGAGGCAGGGTAACGTGCAAGGACCTTCTAACCCAATGTCTACGGCTTCAGGTCAGGGAATAGGCACACAAGGTTTTAAAAGTAACAAAATAACAATTTTATTGAAAGACAACAGCAAATAAGAACAACACACACACTCTATCTAACTGGAAAGCAGAAGGGGGAAAACGTAAGGATGGGTAATACGACCTGGTCTCGATGTCCTGGGGAAGATAGATGAGGTTCCGAAGTGGAAAGCTCAGCGTGGCGGGCTGAGGGGAGTTCTTTAGACAAACCGGCAGCAGGGTAGTATGGCAGTCCAAAGAGGTCCAAAGAGAGAGGAGGCAGACTCTGAGGGGAAAACTTCACTGGACAGAGCGGCAGCAAGGCTAGATTGAAGTCCAGGATGATCCAAGGAAGTCCCAGAAATGGGGACCTTTTATAGGGGAGTTTGTGTCTACTGGCTATGGCATGCCAGGTGGGAACAAAGGAAATTTGGAGCTCGACAAAGGATTTGGAAAAGGCCAAGTTTGCATGATGAGCTTAATGCTTAATGCTTAAATGTCCTGTTTACAAGGACTAGTCCGGCTGAGAGCCAGGCAGCTATTGTAAGGTTTGCAGTGGAAGTTCCCTGAAGCTACGAGCGAGGCTTGAGTTGCTGGCTTCAATGGGGTTTGGAATGTAAAACCATTAGCGGCCGCACCCTGTCTGTGCTTGTCCGGAGAACCTTGCAAACATGTGGAGTGGGGTGGCTGTAAAAAGCCCAACTAAGACCGAATTGGCTGATATCAAAATGATATCTGGGGTCGTCACCAACAGTGCCATAACGGAAGTAACAACAGGAGAGAATGGACATGCAGGAACTGCATGTCTGAATATTTTTCTTATTTCATGGAAAGCAAACATGTCATGAGGAGGGATCTCAGCTCAGTTTCCCTAACATTTTTCTTTTCTATATGGTAGGAATTTTATTTCCAAAATATGTGATCTTCCTTCTGGTCTGATGTGCACATAGAATTCTTAGAAAGAAGTAGCTCTCTAGTTCAGAGCTCGGAAGAGTTACTTTTTGAATTACAACACTCAGAATATGCTGGTGGGGGCAAGTTCTAGAAACTATAATCGAAACAGTTAATATTTCAAAACTCTGGCTAAATTAACATGTGCTGTGAAATTTCGATTGTACTTTTTCGACCTTTTACATGGAAAGTATTCAATAGGAAGCCCGTGCTGAGTGAAGGAAGACCTACTTAGCCCATTCTTCCCTGGCTAGTTGTCTGCTCAAAGCAGCCCTACCAATGTAGGAAAAGGTTTATGGGAATCCCATATCTATTTTTCTAGTGGTGGAAAACAACTGGTAATGGAAAGGTAATGGAAACACATGCGTGCTTTTTGGAACAAATTTCAGAGGCAATATTCATTTCACATCACATTAGGATATGTACTCCCATGGTGAGTTCCTTCATTCTTCAACCTGAATATTCAACAGCACTCTGTATAAATGAAACCATAATTCTGGTTTCCTTCTGTTGAGCAGTAGGGAAAGTCACTGAATAGAAGCCCCAAAGCAACTGCAAAGTGTGTACAAAATCTCAGCCACTGAGGAGTATCAAGTAATGAAATCATCAGGAAAAAGAGATCAGATAATAAAGATACATAGGCAAATTCATGTTTTATCAAGTCTAGTCCTGGAGATTCTAGGAAGTAACTAGGTTTCTTGGCAATAATTGGTTCCTTGCCAATCATGACACTGATTATAGGAAGTAAATAGGTTTCTTGGCAATAATGGGTTCCTTGCTAATCATGACACTGCTTTCCCTTTTCTTAATCAGGTTGTTAGATTTCCTAACATCTAGAAACCAGGGATGTAGCTATGGAGGGGGGAGGAATGAAAGCATTGCCCCAATAAATAATTCTGACCCCTCACCTGAAATTTTCCCTCAGTACCCACATTTTTAGCACTGCAGTAACTTAAAACATCAGTAGAAATGCAGTTTAAATATCCAAATCAAAGAGGCAGGCAAAGTGACCAAGGGAATACAAATACAGCAAACAGAAGACTTGTAGGCGTGAGTGGTTTTCACTGTCTCATTTTCTGCAGTAATAGAAATTTGGGGACTGAAGGAAATTTCTTATCTAAGGGACCAATGCCCTCATTTTGTCTCCTCCCGTATAGCTACACCTCTAGTAGAAACTCCTGTGGAGATCGTCCTAGTGTATCCCTTGTTGTTCAATAGCTTATGAGCAGAATGAGTACTGCATTTTGGCTCCAGCTGAACCCTGCTTTGGTTCTCACTGATGGATGTCAGAATCCTAAGGTTTTCTTCTTCTTGAAATATGCTGAGCTCTGGTATCATCCACCTTGAATCAAATGATGATACTGGAATTTCACTTCTATGATTGGCACAGGTCTGTGGTATTCTTCCCACAATTAGTAAAACCAAAGATATCTCAGGAGGACATACAGAAAGGATTGGCAATAGCCT
The DNA here is from genome assembly GCA_948474755.1 of Ctenosaura bakeri. Lineage (NCBI taxonomy): Eukaryota > Metazoa > Chordata > Lepidosauria > Squamata > Iguanidae > Ctenosaura > Ctenosaura bakeri. Next base: position 136,154 of record CAOLHI010002749.1, on the reverse strand, counting down.
TGTCCTATCTCCCTTCAGTTCTGTTACTTGGGTAATGGGAACTCGCATTATCACACTCCCTAACACACACCACTACAGGTTTCTTTTCAGTGGGCAACTACCAGCTTGGCATAGTGGTTTGAGTGCTGGACTAGGACCGTCGGGAACCAGGGTTTTAATCTCTGCACCACAGAAAGCCATTGATTGACCTTGGACAAGTCATACGCTCTCAGTCTAAGGAGGAAGACAATGGCAAGCCAGCACTGAGAACCCTGGGATAGAGTTGTCATAAGTTAAAGTCAACTTGAAGACATATAATAGTGATCACCACTGTAAACATGACCAATGTGTCAATATCATTTTTATTGCCTTCTACGTGCAGCTTTTCCAGTACAGGCAGGTACAGGATTAGTCAGTAAAAACAAGAGTAATTAAAACATTACACATAGAAATAAGCATCAATGCATAAATAAAAATGACCATTAGAAAAAGAAGCATGAAGTAGTGTGCGTTAAGTCAACTGTTAAAACGTGTTATTTCATGCTACTTTTTATGAGCCACAAGACACCAAATTCCATGCCTCTCCTGACACAATCTAATTTAAAATCTAAGTGCAAAAAAACAAACAAAAAAAAAACATTTTAATAATACAGGGAATGAATTTCTAATCTCGAATTTCTGTACCTTCTAACCTCTAAACTAAGTCAACTATTGCACTGCTGGTACCTTTGATACTTTGGTAAAGTTGTGAATCTGTCTCCCTTTTAAAACATAGCATAACATAATCTGAATGCCCTTTGATTTATTTCCCATAGTATATGGAATGCACTTTTATCAGATGAAGTAATTACCATCAGATCTACTTCACAGATGGCAAATCTTTAGCTTTTTCATTGACTTAATTGGATTTTTATTTTATCAGCACCAAAGGTTTAACATAAACATATTTTGTCAATTCAAAGGGAACTTCTGATTTAAATGCAGGAAGAGCTATTTGCAGACATCATGAGATGTGCATTTTTAAGATTTCTCCTATTTCTCTGGTTCTTTCCATGCTGTTAGCCTATGGATCTTGTTATCAAATGGAGCTCTGTGAATGAATGGATTTCCTTCTTCTATATCAGGAGTGGGAATCAAGTAGCCGTTTGACTGTTGTGGGACTGCAACTCTCATTAGCCTTTGTCTGGTGAGGAAAGCTAAGAGTTACAGTCCAGCATCATTGAGAGAGCCTGATAATACAGAGCTAGGATTGAATTATGAAGCAGATAGTGTTCCATAAATACAAGAAGGAAATTTACATCCATGGTTACAGCAATCTTGTTTAAAAAATAGAATTGGGGCAAATGAAAGAAGCAGTAGAGAAATATTTAACAAATATAATATTAATTAAATCTGAAGGATGGTCAATATATAGATGAGCACCCATACCTTTAGAAAAAGAAGTTTGTTAGGGAAAATGAAAAATTGAGAAGAACATGAAGGATTGAAGATATTAGTAATAATAATAATAACAACAACAACAACAACAACAACAACTGTTTTTCTTAATATAGCATCTATAATACACTATAAATGTGATAAAGAATTCAGCTATCAATGCTCTATTATTATTGTGGGGTTTTATATTTTTGTACCTGGCTTTTCTTTTATAATTTTTAGAAGTATTATAATATCTGTGTAAACAATTTACTAATTTACTGATTTTTTAATAAAAATATTTTTTTAAAAAGAATAGAATGGGGTACCCTCATTATATATTATGAGGCTTATAATTGAAAATGCAATCAAAATTATATTTTCAGAAGGAAAATTATTTGGTGCATCAGTTATTCATCCTGTTCCAGTCTCAGGATAGTTAAGGGTAAAAGCTGATAAATATTAAGTGACAACCCTTAATTTAGTGTTGCCATGTAGAATAAGGAAAAGGGCTCCTGTCCCTTCAACTTTTGTTCAAAAGAAGGAATCCTAGAATCATACAAACAATATCTGCTGAAATTCCCTTTCCTACACAATTACTATTTTTTCTGGCAACCTTACCCTCATTACAAACCTTGCTCACTAAACTTCTGAAACTGAAACCCGACTGAAACTTACTTCCCTACCAGAAAAATCATCAGGCTCAACTTTTAGGAATGATAACACAAAGGGACAGCCGCCAAGAACAACTGCTCTCCAATCTTAATGTAGCACATAAATGTTCCTCATGAAAGGAGAACCATCCTCTCCAATCCTGTGTTATGTTATCAGATAACATTTTAGGGTTTCATCATTCATCTTTTCTGTGACAGAGAATAACGTTCTCCTCAAAAAAAAAGGGGGGGCATTGATTACAATGTACTCAAAAGGAAATCAGGAAAGTTATCATCTGCAAATGGTTCTTTGACCTTAACTCCTCCCTCTACCATGAAACCTTATCCTTCTGCCTGCCCCCAAATTATAAGTACTGAGGTTCAAAGAAACTTTTTCCTGACTTGCCTCTAAAAGTGGCTTCCTACCAATTAATCCCACCAATTAAACAGCCTCAGAAGAATGCGCTAAACCTCAAAAGAATTGCATCCTGATGTCAAAGAAGCAGTTCAGCCCAGCAATTTGGCTGGTGACCAAAGAGTTCTCCATGCTTTTCAAAGCAGCAGGCCCCAACATTTAACAGGGCTACAGTCTAGTGTGTTACAAAGAGGCACAAATGATGGAGTGAAAGAAATTCAGTTTTCTAGACAAACAGAGAAACACCTACAGCATCAAAAGCACCATTTTAGATAACCACCCATTAATTTTTCAGTGTACCTTTCTTTAAATAAAACTATGCATTCTTCTAAGAAACCTCATCACACATGCATAGGCATTTTGTACGGGTCTAAATCCAGTTGCTAGCCCAAGCTACAGAAAACTGGTTGAATCAATGGAAACTTGGGAAAATTCAATGGACTTATTCCGATTGAAACCAACAACTGGATCTAAGCCATGGTTTTCTGAAAAGGTTTTGTCTAGAACATCATATTTGAAATATGTATGGGGTGAGTGCTGTAGACTAGATTTCAGAGAGAGCAACTGGCAAAACCACCTCTCAGTATTCCATGCCTAAGAAAACCCTATGAAATTTGGGGTCACCATGAATTGACAAGTGACTTTAAGGCATGCACACAGTTGCACACACACAGGATGAAGAATTAATTATATAATGCTATGCATAAACATGGGACTAAGTGAAAATGAATGCAATAGGGCTTAATCTGGAGCAGATATGTATAGGATTTCTCTGTACTGTAAACAAAATATTATGTATTCAACAGTATATTTAGTAATATGGCCAGAATCCAAGGGGGTTGTTCTACTAGCAGATCCCCTTCTATCAGTGGAACCAGGAGGAAGTAATCAGAGGATGGAAACCATTTCTGACTATTCTTTACCCAAGAAAAACCTGTGAAATTCATGAAGTTGCCATAAATTGAGAGGCAACTTGAAAGCATATAAACACACACAATCTCTCTCCTCACTGCAATCCCTCCCCATTCAGCCACCAAACAGTCCCAGAAATCTCCACAGCCACATTTAGCATGTTTAGAGGGATATGGAGATAGAAAGGAAGAAATTTCTGTTGCATTAATGACTGAGCACTGGCACAATGTTGGTAGCATGCCTAAATCATCTTTAAATGATTCCAAATTAAAAAGTTATAATAGCAATGAATAATAACCTGCAGCATAATGGCATTATTGCATATGACTGTATAGATAACAATCATAAGATTACAAATTTAATAAAGTTGTTGAAGCTCCATAAATGGAGAAAAAAATTAGCTACTTAAATGGCTAATGAAATAATGCTGTCTCACAAACTTGGTATTTTTTCCTTGATAGCACTCCTTACTTTTAAAATGTTAATTTGATTCTGTCATTACTACAGGGCCAAAATTGCCAATATACTACAAAGTACAAAGTATAATCCTTTTTCATCTCCAATCATGTTTAAAGGACATTAATGAATTCTAATAAAAGACTAAAATTTTACCCCATTATAATAACTGAGGAAAGGTGTCAGCAACGTACATGTAAACATTTTTAAATCAAACTGTTCCATCAAATATAGCTACAAAATAAAATTACAGTTTGATTGCAAAACTTGCTGGCAATTTTACATCATGTTGATTTTGTGATGCAACTCTGAGTAGACTTTAATGCCACACAGGAGCTGTACCTCCTCGTTCCAGAGACACAATGTAGCAAATGAAAAGAGACAAGGAGGCAATTAGAGCCATGTGTCCCAATCCACTTAGAAATATGGCGCAGAACAGTCATTTAATTTAATCTTCAGACAATTATAGCCAAATCCCCCCTGTGTACTCTTCTTAATTCCTCTGCTAAGAAGTCATGAAGTTGTGCTCAGTGGAGCAAAAAGGTGAATGAGGCTTTGACAAGTGAAAGCCAAGAGGCCATTTCACATAATGGCTTTATAACCTGACTAAGATATAGGCCTATACCTACAGGGAAGAATGTTCTTTCCATGATGACATTCCAGCCTACTAACTAGAATCACAAGCTTATAAAATCAGCTCTGTGCAAACAATAGGCAAATCCTTCGACCTGTGACTCTGAGCCTTGGGAGGCAGTCCTGAGCACAATTGAAAACCAATTGCTTTAAGGCATTGTATCCCCCTCTCCTGTTGCTTGCATATTTTCATATCAATACATTTAGATAGACCTAACTCAGTTTGGTGCCCTTCAGTTTTGGACTGTAACTACTAGAATTCTCCTCCTTTAAAAACTGAAAATCGAAGAAGCTGTTTGGTACTGAATCAGTTCTTTAGTGTCAATACTGTCTTCCCTTGCTAGCAACCCATTTGCAGTTGTTCAGAAATGGATGTTTTTCTCAGCAGTGTTTTCTGAGATCATTACTAGGGAGGGACATTGTAGTGACCTAAAACTTCAATTGAGCATTTAGAAATATGGGTGGTATTCAATAGCACACTTATGGATTTGTAACTTAGAGTTACAGATGCGAACTATTTGTATACAGTAAGACTATGCAGGCTTACTGTAAGGCTACAGAAATGCCACCCCAGTCCACCTTGAAAGCCATCCACCAGACTGGACAAAGGAGGTCCATTCAGATGGTGATCAGGTGCAAGGAGAAGGATGATATTTCCACTCATCTCCTGCTAGTTAGTGAGGCTGTGACAATCAGAAGAGGAGCCCTGTTTCAAGTCCTTGTCACAGCCTTCTTGTTGGCAGGAGGAGGAGGGAAATATTATCTTCCTTGCAACCCAATTGCCAGCTAAGTGGACCTCCTTCCCCCAATCTGGCAACTAGTGGACTAGGGGAGGGGATCAGTCCAGGGGATGTTACCAGTTATGTCTCCTTAACTAAGTAGCTGATCTAAGATTTTGGCAACAGTTTAGATGTCCAAAAAGGGGGCAGGGAAAGTTATCAAAAGATGTGTCATTCTCTGCAACGTTAGAAATTTGAGGACTGGAGAAAAAAAAGTTTCCTTTAAGATGGTAAAATTAAAAATGAGGGCATTGTCCCCCTCCCCCGCAATAGCAAGACTCCTGGAGGGACTGAATTTGGAACTAGATATAAATCTAGAGATAGGATGAATCCAGAATTTTCCAAATCTGAACTGGGATCCGAATCCCTGAAAGGTTCCGGGAATCCACAAATCTCAAATCTTTCAAATCCTTTTTTTAAAAAGAGTTTAAAAAGCAAGGGAAAGACAGCACTTACTGAAAAGTGTTTTTGAAGCAGAATTTGATAAGTTTCAAGTTCTGCAACAAGGAAGGCACTTTAAAAAAAAAAACAGCCTCTAGTCCAGTCTCAATTCTCTACTCTCAAGTTCAGTCTCAAGTCCTGCAAAGGACTTTCAAATCAAGTCTCTAGTCCAGTCTCAATAATTCCCAATCCTTACCCTCCAGTCTCAAGTCGAAAGAATAGAGATTATTACCTTGCAGAGAGAGGCAGCCACAGGCACAGGCAGCCCCATGAGTGGGCTCAGGCAGCCCAGTGGGCACAGGCAGCCTTCGGTGCGCAAGGCTTTCTGCCATGATTTTCTTGCGCCCAGGGGCCCAGTGGCCAATCAGGCCTTTGGCAGGGCCTGGAGGTGCCAATTTTTAAAAACAAACTATTTGGTGCATTTGAAATATTCGGTTCCCCTATTTTGGCACAGGGATTCAGATCCGCGAATCTTGAATCCTTGCCAAGGATTTGAGGATTCTGTTGGCCCATCCCTATATAAATCCCTATCTTTCTGATTCATTCAAAAATAAAGCAAAGTGCTGCTGCATGGAAGCAGGAAGTTGTGAGAACTGGCACTTCAAGTAAAACAGCAAGTGATCTATTAAAGGTAGCTGTTGGAAGTAGACTTGGCAAGCCAGAAACCTCCCAGCCTCAAACTATCAGCAAACAAATGTGGAAACAAATGGAGAATGCAGGCGCTATACATTCTGTCTCAGCGTATTTTAAGGAACATATGATTATATTATAGCCCAGTGCAGTTCAGATTTCAAAAGATTTAAGCTCAAAAATGCTTGAAAAGTCAGGAAAATCTACTTCAAAGCATGTACAGTAGTCATTTATATTATGTTTCTCCTTCTCCTGTAAATAGTACAGGCTGCAACCAACAAACCACGATTCTGCAAAACCTAGCTGGTGGGTGGCCAGTGACTTCTCAGGGGGCTTTTTGCTCTTTGCTTCCTCTTCTTTGAAGCCTGTGGTGTGCTGCGATCAGCAAGAGATCTGGGCTAAATGTGCTGCCTTCCCTTTTTCTCTGTCTGGTGCAGAAAAAGCCTTGTCATGTGTACCCCCATGTGTACTCTCATGGTGGGGGGATAAATAACAAGGTCTTAGCCAGGCTCCTATGGGAGGAGGTGGTTTTTGAGATATTCTAGCCCCAGGCTTTGCTTGCTCCTTTCTCTGCTTCAACATCTCCTCCTTGCCTTCTCCCCTCTCCCTCTCTCCCACCCTGAGATAAAGGAACAGCCTCAGAGTCCAGAAGAATGCCATAAGGCCTCTTGCCCTTGGTGCCCTCTTTCCTCATGCCACCATGGTATCACCATTACAGATTCACCAGCACCTAAACTTTTAACAACTCCCCTAGAGTACGGGGGGGGGGGAAGGCTCCAAAACAGACAGGGCCTGGGAATGGCAGCTGAAAGTGAAGAGCAGTGCAACCACACTTACACAAGGGAATTGTGGTGGGGGCCAGAAAATGATGGGGTGCTGCCTACAGTGATTGGGAGGGGAATATAGTATACAACATTGTACTGATATAGAATTTTCTCAGACTTGGCTCCCCCCCCATGCCCTTCTTCCTTTATCTCTTAATCATGAAACAGAGGAGGCAGAACACATGTTTTCTCTCTGCCAAACATGCAGTTCCTTGCTGATTCCTACTAGCAGCTTTCATAGTTACTAAAAGTAACGCCTAGAAATAGATGACTCTATCAAGTTTTGTTCAGTTTCTCATTTTCCCAACATTTTTTCCTAGATTAGTTTACATTTTCAAAAAACCCCAAAAAAGTACATTCATTTTGTGAATGTTTCTCCCAGTCTGCACCTTTTTCTGAAAGTGTCTTGTGCTATTTCCAACAATATTAACAAGATGTACACTTTCATATGCATTTTTAACAGGAAAACTTAACTGTATCAGGAAATTTTTCAAAAGTGCAATATTCAAGGTATAATTACAGTCTGGCTCACATACTTGTTCAAAGTTGTTTTGTGCCTTCAAATTGTTTCCAGCTTATGGCAATCCTAAGACAAGCCTATCACAGTGTTTTCTTGTAAGATTTAGGGTAAGGACATTTGTTGTTGTCTTACTCTGATTAAGGCTAGAGAATGAGACTTGCCATAGGTCACACAACAGGCTTCTACAGCTGTGCAGTAACAAAACCCTGGTCTTCCAGAGTCCTTGCCTAGCACTCACACCACTCCACCATGCTGGTTCTCTCATTTAGAAACTGTGAAGTAGATAAGTTTGCTTTGAAAAGTGAATCAAATGAATTTCTCCTCCATCTCTGCCTTGTTTGCAAGAGGAAAACAATGGTATAATGGCTTGAGCTTCTCTCCAGTCTTCTTTGTCCTCATGATTTTCCCATTGGAGGTTGATCCATTGAGGTAAATGGAACATGCCCCACCTCAGGTGGAGGATACCCTTTGTAACTAAACTACTGCTGAGTGAAAGACTGCCGTCTGACCAGCCTCTGTGAGTGTGTATATGTGAATGCTTGCCTGCCTGGCTGACTCAGTTTGCATGTGTGTGTCATGAACATTCCCTTTGCCCTTGCTCTGCTTACCACTGGCCACTGTGGCTTCTGCCCCACATACCATCTCTCTCCTCTGTTTCCTATAAAGCACACACAAACATTGCTCATTGCAATAACTGACTAAAAAAAGATTAAAGGAAAAGAGAGTATAGCCATTGTTTCCTAGTGCAGCATGAGATTTAAAGGTACAGGTCAGATCCCTAGGTGATGTTCTGGCAACCCTAAGTGGTAACAGAATATCTTGACCCTGAAAATCTGGGCTGTTTATTTTACTGTGCAATGAACAACAGGGTATTGTACTGCTTTTTGATGAAGTGGGACAAATGATAGAGCTTCAGTTTCTCTCAGGCTGTGGCTATAAAAACCTGAAATTACAGTTGTTTTCTTTAAGCTGCAACAAAAATAGAGAGCACTCTCTCAGCAAGAACTACATCTCCTTGGCACAAAGCATTCATCAAATGCTCAGGGAATCTTGGGAAAGAAGGCTTTATCTGCTTATGCCAGGGAATTTAAACTCTGTATTTTGTGTGAGAAAACCCTAAAATATCAATTAAATGTGAAACCCTTACTAACTCCAGTTATTAACATAATTGCAGAGAAACTGGGAGAAAAGCTATGCTTGTCAACATGTGCTTTTCCCCATCATTTTTCAGAATGCAAGTTAAAGCATCTTAAAATACAGACAACAGTTTGTAGTGCTCAGAAGAAACACATTCTCATAAGGCTGTGTGTTTTTTTAAAGTAGTAGTCATTTTTATCTGCACATTTGTACACTTTCCCCTTCTCTTTTGTCTATCCTTTATCTGTTTACAGTGGTGGTGAGCAAATTCTACAATTGCATAGCAGCAGCTGGGAAGGCAGTGGCTAGTAGAAGACACAGCTACTACCTAGCCACAGCTGGAGGCTTCTATGTCAGTGGGGCAATAAATCCACTCCAGGATTTAAAAGAGTTCTCCAAGGTGCTGAACCTTATTTCAAAAGTAGGCCCAGCACATTAGATAGCTCCTTTAAAGTTCAGACTTAAAGCCAGAGTGGATTTATCATCCCACTGCTACTACATCTCCTGTTTAAATTAGAAAGAAGAGAAGTTCAGTGGCCAGAACACCTGAGAGCTGGTAAGGGACTTTGCTGCTTGACATCAGGCAGTTAACTTGCTAAGTATTATCCACCACACAGAGAAAGTGCAGAATTAGCTACTATATAAACTGCACCAGGACAGAGTCACCTGGAAGTGAGTGGAGCTAGCTGTTCTTACTTATTTCTGTGACCTCCAGCCTTTCAGATGTTATCAGGACAAGAAGGGTGTCTCTTCAAGAAGGATGGCTCCCCCTTTGGGTGCAAACAAAGGTGAGGACCATATTCTTGATTGTTTGCAAAAGAACTACGTGAACTATTTTACATCTAATCTTGTGACAAACAGGTTGCAAGCCGAAGTTTGCTTCCTGAATGTACAGCAGGAAGAAGTAGGAGAAGGTCCTGGTAATGATGGATGCTTCAAAATGGCTGCTATGGTATCCCCTAGCATTTTCTCGTTATTGTTGCAGCTTCTGTTTGCATTTAGATATGTTTTTACAATTTTTCAGTCTGTTAGTATGACTTTTATTGTTTAAAGATCTCTTAAGCATTTTATTATCTCCTCCTTTGGTGTCAGGATTTTAGTGTCTTAGCATTCTACTGCTTAAGTACTTATTGTTCTAGAACACAAGCAATTTTTTTTACAACATTACCATTTTATTGCTGTATTCTTTTGCAGCTTTATTAAGATCTTTTGTTTTATGTGTTTTAATCTGTACTGCTTTTCTTATCCTTTTATTCAGGAAGAATTTTTGTTTGTTACCTGCCCAGGCAGGGAAGTCAGTGAGGGTGGAGGGTGGGGCACCCCCATTTCAATTTTCACAGGTGGAAGGTTTGCTGCTGAAAGGTGGATAAGCTAGAGGAACAAAAGATTTATTAGTCATTCAAGAACTATCCCCTCTTTTGATCCTTCCTGCCACTAGAAGTCATTGGGTTGCCCTCTTAATCTATGGCCTTCTGGCACTGCTTTTGAATTCTGGCTCAACCCACATATGTCTCTGACTGATAATTTATTCATCGATGGGAGGGTTGAGCTGGTGAACCACTGGTAGATATCAGTGTGATCACAGGATAAAATGGGTGGTGTGTATCTATTTCAGCTTCATTCATCTGAATATATAGTTCATCAACAAAGCAGAGGAAATTGCAGGGGAGGAGAATGTTGAAATGTATAAGAAATCGACTATCCTCACTGGAGACTTGTCTACTTTTGTGCTGGATCTGAAGGTTTCTAACTGATATTAGGCCAAAGAGACAGATCCAGGATACTGCTGGTATGCCAGCTACCACATTTGGCCATCAGCCTCCCTACCTCAGCCATCTAAGGTAACTAGTATGGTGTAGAAATGCACACACCCCTGGACACTTAATGATCATGCCAAGTTTGTTCAGGATGACTTGCATTTCCATGGCTGTCAATGCCAACCATGGAGTTATCTTAATATGTCAACAGCCCAATGAATTCTGCAGGATTCACTCTGGATCTAGTATTATTGTTTGAGCATGAGGATAGTGGTCTGGAATTGTAAACCCATTGTCATGATCAGAACATTTCCTTGGGCAGTCCAGACACGAAGTATATCTTCCTCTCTTCAAGGATAATGAACCCACCCTTAAAGACTTAAGGAATCTACACGATTCTTGAATGCTCTGGAGATTTTTTTTAAATAGAATGGCTGCCACTCTTGTCAAAGCCCTGATCTCACTATGGAATAGTGGGGTGAAAAGAGCTGTTGAATCAACAGGTTGCTCCCAAGCATTGTCAGCCAGCTCTATGGTTTACCAGGGAATTGGGGCCACTGGATGACAAGACAGCTAAACAAACAAGGCACAGAAGTGTCCCAAATGTTCATCCCTCCACATGTTGGATTACAACCCCCATCATCATTTCCATAGGCCATGCTGGCTGGGGCACATGGGAATAGCAATCCAACATCTGGAGGATTGCAACCCTTCCCTTCCTGTTGTAAGACATGAATGTATATGTGCAAGTTTCTAAGATACCTGGATAAAAATCAATGGGAATTAGAATGACAATTATGAGATGAAGCTAACAAGTATGAGTTAAAAATGCACAGTATTACTTACGATTCTTTAAGAGGGGATAGAGTGCTATATTTAGGGTTTTGAATGTCAACATTCTCCAAAAGTGTGTAAACATGAATTTCATTCCAGGTTATGATTACCTACAGTTCAATCTGGGTGCAGGCTAACACAGTAATCATCAAGCTCTAATCCCACCCTTTCTATGTTTAAAAATGTGCTCTTTTGTGTCACAGGTCTGGGCACTGTTCCCAGGAAATCTTTCCTCCTGGTACGGACTCTTTCAGCAGCAGCTCATTCATAATCTAGCATGATGTACAGCAAAACCTTTCTCAATTTGCACGATTCTGGAGTACTTCAAATGTTCAATTAACCTATGAAAGCTGTAAGTTTTTAAGAAGAGTAAATCCTCACATTCTGGGGTGTGTGGGTGTGTGCTAATGGCAATTCTAGTTTGATTACTATACCTAAGAAGTGGGTGTGAGATAAATGTGTGGTTCCTTAATTCTACTTGTACAAACTCCAAGATTCAATCCATTCTTCAAATCAGAGCGAAGAAATAGAAGCTTTTTTTTGGTGCCAGATTCATTTCATTCAATCTACGAATACTTAACTTTATTGTTTTCCAGTTATCATTTGGATTGTTTGATAGGAGTTTAAACAGTGCTATGTAATTGATCCTATGGTGGGTATCCAAGCACACTATATCTACCAAATTAGAGACAACTAATCCATTTACACCAAGAAGAGGAAACATTGGGCCTTTCGCATGTGATCGATCTGCAGTTCCCATCACCTCTCACCATTTCTCATCCTGGCTGGGCATGATGGGAGTTTCAGCTTGATGTAATGACATCAACATCAACTGGCAGTGACTCCCCAAGGATTCAGAGAATAGTATCTCCCAGTCTTACCTTGGAACTACTAGAGAATAAACTTGGAATTCTCCATTCTCCCACTGAGTACATTTATGTCCTATGCCAGCAGACAGCCAAAACTTATAGTCCTCTAATTAAAGTCTGTTATCAGCAACTATGAGCAAGGTTTGTAACAGTTTGTTAGCAAGTCGAAGGCTTTCACAGCCAGAATCCATTGGTTCTTGTGGTTTTTTTGGGCTTTGAGACCGTGTTCTGGTTGTATTTTCTCCTGACGTTTCGCCTGCAACTGTGGCTGGCATCTTCAGAGGAATGGTGAATTAGAAGTGGAGTGGAGAATATATATGCCAGTCCCCTCCTCCAGAGGGGAGGAAGCAATTAGCATAATAGTCCTATTGTGTGTATTGAATACTTGTTCCTGGAGGGAGACTTCCTGAGCCCAGGTGGGGCTCGTTAGGGCTCGTTAGTATCTTTTGTGTTTTGATTTTGGTGTTTTTCAATACTGGCAGCCAAATTTTGTTGACCTTCCAAGTCTCCTCTTTCATGTTAAAATTATCCAAGTGTTTGTGGATTTCAATGGCCTCTCTGTGTAGCCTGACCTGGTAGTTGTTAGAATGGTCCAGAATTTCTGTGCTTTCAAATAACATTCTGTGTCCGGGTTGGTTTATAGCATGTTCTGCTACTGCTGACTTTTCTGGCTGGATCAGCCTGCAGTATCTTTCGTGTTCTTTGATTCATGTTTGGATGCTGTGTTTTGTGGTCCCTATGTAGACCTGACCACAGCTGCACGGTATGCAGTAAACTCCTGCAGAAGTTAGGGGATCCCTCTTGTCCTTTGCTGAGCGAAGCATTTGTTGAATTTTCCTGGCTGGTCTGTAAATTGTTCGGAGGTTATGTGTCTTCATAAGTTTCCCTATTCAGTCAGTGACTCCTTTGATATATGGTAAAAACACATTCCCTTCAGGTGGCTGTTTATCCTTACTCCTGTGGTTTTTTCAAGGTCTTGAGGTCCTTCTGATATCTGAGCTGGAGTACCCATTAGCCTGTAGAGCCCAGTTTAAATGATTCAGTTCCTCATTCAAGAGGTGAGGTTCACAAATTCTTTTTGCACAGTCTACTAGAGTTTTTATTGTGCTCCTTTTTTGTCCTGGGTGATGGTTGGAGTCTTTGTGTAGATATCTGTCCGTGTGTGTAGGTTTTCTGTACACCGTGTGGCCCAATCAACAGTTGGGTTTGCAGGTGACTAGGACATCCAGAAATGGTAGTTTTCCCTCATTTTCTTTCTCCATGGTGAATTGGATGTTTGGGTGGATGTTGTTTAGATGGTCAAGAAACCAGGTCAGCTGTTCATCACCGTGGCTCCAAATGATGAAGATGTCATCCACATAACAGAACCATGTATTGGGCTTTTTTGGTGCTGTTTCCAGGGCTTGCCTTTCAAAGTGCTCCATGTAAAAATTTGCTATCACCGGGCTGAGAGGGCTTCCCATGGCTACCCCATCTCTTTGCTCATAGAACTCATTGTCCCACTGGAAGTAGCTTGTAGTGAGGCAATGTTGAAACAGGGTTGTGATGTCTTTGGGAAAAATCCGGTTGATGAGTGCAATGGTGTTTGCTATGGGGACTTTGGTGAACAGAGAGACCACATCAAAGCTGATCAGTCTGTCTCCGGGTTTCAGTTTGATGTTGCTGATTTTTTTCTAGAAAGTGGGCTGAGTCCTTGATGTAGTGGGAGGTTTGTCCAATATGGGTTTGTAATTGTGTGGCCAGAAACTTGGCCAAATCATATGGGGGATCCAATGGCACTCACAATGGGACAGAGTGGAATGGAGTCCTTGTGGATTTTTGGAAGTCCATAAAGTCTGGGTGGGAGGGCCACTGATTTGCATAAAAGCTGGCATGTGCTTTGATGAATTGAGGAATTTTTGATCAAAGTATTGGTTTTCCAATTGGTGCTGTTCAATATTTTTATCAATGACTTAGATGAAGGAATAGAGGGCATGCTCATCAAATTTGCAGATGACACCAAATTGGGAGGGGTTGCTAATATGCCAGAGGACAGGATCAAAATTCAAAATGACCTGGATAGATTGGAGAGCTGGGCCAGGGCGAACAAAATGAAATTCAACAGAGAGAAATGTAAGGTCCTACACTTAGGCAGAAATAATGGAATACAGAAATATAGGATGGGGGACACGTGGCTGGATAGCAGTACGTGTGAAAGGGATCTAGGAGTCTTCATAGACCACAAGCTGAACATGAGTCAGCAGTGTGATGCGGCAGCCAAGAAAGCCAATGCAATTCTCGGCTGCATCAACAGGAGTATGGTGTCTAGATCGAGGGAGGTACTGGTACCACTCTACTCTGCTTTGGTTAGACCCCATCTTGAATACTGTGTCCAGTTCTGGGCACCCCAATTCAAGAAGGATATTGACAAGCTGGAGCAAGTCCAGAGGAGGGTGACCAAAATGGTGAGAGGCCTGGAAAACATGCCCTATGAGGATAGACTGAGAGAGCTGGGTATGTTTAGTCTGCAGAAAAGGAGGTTAAGAGGGGACATGATAGCCATGTTTAAATATTTGAAGGGATGCCATGTAGAGGAAGGAGGGGGCTTGTTTTCTGCTGCTCCAGAAACCAGGACAAGGAGCAATGGATTCAAGCTGCAGGAAAGGAGATTCCACCTGAACCTCAGGAAGAACTTCCTGACAGTCAGGGCTGTCCGGCAGTGGAATCTGCTGCCTCGGAGAGTAGTGGAGTCTCCTACCTTGGAGGTTTTTAAGCAGAGGCTTGATGGCCATCTGTCGGGAGTGCTTTGAGGGTGTTCCTGCATGACAGGGAGTTGGACTGGATGGCCCGTGTGGTCTCTTCCAACTCTACATTTCTATGATTCTATGATTCTATGATTCCTGCTGATTTTGTTGGTCGGGTCCTGCTTCAGTTTTTTGTAAGTTGTGGGATCCAGGAGTTCCGTGATCTTTTGTTTGTAGTGTTCTGTGTCCACGATAACAGTGGCATTGCCTTTGTCTACTGAGAGAATGATGATTTCTGGGTCTGAATTGAGCTCCCTAGTAGCTTTCGTTTCTTTCATCATTATGTTGCTGGATGGCAGTTTTGCCTTGCGTAGGATCCTTGCTGTTTCTCCTCTTATCTCTTCCGCTTTCTCCTCTGGGAGATGGGATAATTTTAACAGGAAAGAGGAGACTCGGAAGGTCAACAAAATTTGGCTGCCAGTATTGAAAAACACCAAAATCAAAACACAAAAGATACTAACGATGTGAGGGCGATCTGGCTGCGACATCTGTCACCCCCTTGATCGCCAGGGTTGATTCAGCTGATCTGGCTGGCTAGGCGGGTGTCCCCTTCCTCCCACACCGCTCCATGTGTGTCCCTCCCAAAGCTGTGCGGTTGGTGGAAGAGGACAACGAGATAGAAGGAGTGTACCGTTCTTCGGTCAAGGGTATACAATAGCTGTGCTCCCCTGCTAGAACCTCCAAACAAGCTCAAGTTGTCTGCAATAGCTTCTTCCCATCTTTCCCCCTGTTTATATAGGCTAATAGTCTTCCCCAGCTGTTTGCCTAATTAATACATCCTTACTATATAAATGCTCTGAGATGCTTGGGCACTTCTTTTTTCACCTACATTATTGTCCCGTTTATGTCTCTGTGTAGTGGCTGTTGGAAAGGGTCCTGTCTGTGTCCTGGGATGGGAGCATGACAATTTATGTTCTCAGTCTTCAGACTTGATTTTGAAAGTGACCAAAAGATTAAAAAACTGAGACTGGAATGTTCAGATGAAATGCATACATATACTGTTCCAAATAACAAGGGCTGCATATCCCTCCTTTGGAGTAAAGAATAAAATTTTGGCAAGGACTGTTTTTCTGCTCCCTGCAGCATTACAATGTGTAAAAGTAAAGCATGTGGATCCAAGTCACCTGTTGATTTTTTTTACAACCACATAAATTTCACAGGGTTGTCTTAGGCAAGAAATACTCCAAGGTGGTTTGCCATTGTCTTTCTCTAAAACATAGCCTACAGCCCCTGGTATTCTTTGGCAGTCTTCCATCCAAGTACTAACCAGGCCCAACTCTGTTAAGCTTTCCAAGATCAGATGGGATCTGGTTCCTTCAGGGTATTGAGGCAGATTGCATTGTGACAATTAGTATATTTTAAAGTCAACAGCTATGACAAGAGTTTCCTCTCAAATTAGCAAGACTGCATGGAGCCTGTGCAGGCCATCATGCATATGACAAAACACATAAATAGGAGGAATAAATGTTCAATTTCTCCACTACCAGTTGTCCATGCTTTCCAAAATACCTTGACCCACATTTTGAGAAATGCAGCTTTGGAGTAAAAAGCCTATTTACTCCTCAGTAGCTTGACTCATTGAATGCAGGGCTTGAGTGGGGGGGGGAGGACAGTTCCAGTCAATTCATTATCTCTATAAACCTGAATTCCTAAACTATAAAATGAAATATTAAATGTTCTCACACCTATAAAGTTCTTTCCCTCTGCAAGATCAAAGAAAACTCAGGTAGTAACACCGACAGGATCAGAGGTCTGTGAGGGCTGGGCTGTGGGCGGCACTCAGTAGCAAGCCATAAACTGAGGTCCTTTCCACACCGTGTGGCTGCCCCGCTGTGGGGACATGATAGCAGTGCTCCGCGGGTCGTGCTTCCACACAGCGCTGTCATGGTTCTGCTGCCATCTTGTCCCCACACATCAAACAAGCACAGTATTTGTAAAGTGGAAATAGTCCGTTTTACACTTACTGTTGCTTCGTGCTGCTGCCTTTTCCAGCCATGGGAAGGGTGGAAGCACACTGGAGATGCCTCCCTCCCCAGCACAGCAATGGCAAATGCCCAACTGCTCTGTGGAAGGGAAGGCCAAAGAAGCAAGGTCAAAATGCTCCCCTCTGCAGCAACTGGGTGAGGTGTGGAGGGGAGTGCTCCTGGCGCACTGGGCCTAGGAACCAAAAACCGTGGGAAAGAACAGTAAACAGGAGCAAATGGATCAGGATTGAAGGGCAGACCAGGAGATGGAATCAAGGTGTAAGTCAGCCCAAAGAAGCCAAAAGAAGTGTTGACATCAATGGAGTGCTGAATCTGTTCTGGGTTTTAGATTGAACTTAAAGGAAGCAATCCAATGTGCTGAACTCATTTCCTAAAATAGTTTCAGCACCTTGAGTAACTCTTTTAAAGTTCAGACTAAAATCCAGAGCAGATTCACCACCACAGTGAGATTAATGGTACCAGCTGCCACTCCTAATCTAGAAATAGGACCAAAGAGTAACAGAAAGTTATAGGAACATACAGTACAAGATTTCAGAAAGACAATTTTACTCATGGAAGTCTCTTTCCTGCCCAGAGAGATATAAAGTCCATCCAGTACCAAAAAGCTCTTCACGGAGAAGGCTGCAAACTATAGTTCAAGGATTTAGCCATGCGGGACAACTAGAATCAGGTCCAATAGCTCATGACAAGAGCAAGTTGAAACTCTCAGAAAAAAAGACTGATGGGGGGACTGGCATGCTCAGAGGAACTCTGAGATTTGCAGGGGTGTATTTTTTTAAAAAAAAAAAAAACTAAGAATTTTCTCCTTCTAGCATAACCTAAAACCACAATGAGGACTTGGCAATGACTTCTCAACAGCCACAGAATGTTGAATGTCAATTGGGAAAAGAAAAATAGAAGGGGGGAGAAGAGGGCTAAAATAGCTATAAAACTCTTCCTGTACCCTTTTTTGCCCTCCTGAAATTCCTGTACTGGCTGCATCTTTTTATTCCCACTGCAGAGAGTGTTTCCTCACCCCACCCACCCTGGGAGTTTCCGATACAGGCTGGGAGAAAAGTTACACATCAGTATCCATTGTCTCCTATTGTACTTTTGGGTGTGCTCCACTGATGGCATTTGGGATGGGAGGGTGAGCTTTGCCACAAAGATTTCCCACTGACCTGGATTCCTGGTTAGCAGTCAGAACTTTTCTTTCTCTCTCTGTCCCCTGCCACTTCTTTTAAGAATTATAGTGCTAAAGTGGTCTAGCTTTATATCACTTTACCACTATGACTATATCAAAAGAAATCTTAAAGAAGATTGAAACAGAACACTAAAATCCAAAAATAGAAATAACGTGTGAGAAGGGAATCTTGGATATTTCCACTTATCAGATTGAAGATTTATATCCCTGCCCTTCTTTCTAAGGGAGCTAAAGTGGAAGAGCCTTATTATCACTTCACCACTATGACTATACAAAAAAAAAAAAAAACTGTAAAAAAATAAATCAATAGAAAATTAGAACTAGAACACAGAAATAATGTGTAGGATTGGAAACAGGGATATTGGGGAGGACCAAATTGGGGAGGAAAGGTGTTGAGTTTGTGGAGAAGATGATGTGGATGGAAGGAAATTATACCTGGGCCACAGCTTAACCACACCTCAGGTGGGAGGAAAGATGCAGGTCAGGGCTAGTATTAAAATTTACTACAACCAGCAACAAACAAAGGACAAAAGTCCAATATATTTAGGGCACGACCAAATGCAGGAGGAGAAACGACCATTACAAGGCATTACATTGTGTGAAATCCTGAAACTGAATGCTCAAATATTCTAGTAGGCAGTCTGGAGGAGCCTTAAGATTTTTCAGACTATCTGATAAAGAGCTGTATAACCATTATTATCTTGTCTGTTTTCACAGCAATCCTTCTATTAATCCCCTGCAATAAACAAGTGAGAAAGATGCTATAATAGTGATGTAATGAGCCAGTGGCTTTGTAGGAATTAGAACTCAAGTCTCCCAGACCGTTGCCAGCTTGCATAATAACTGCTCTTTGTGACACTTCACATGATCACTCCAAGGCCATTTCCGCACTAGACTTTTATAGTGCTATGATTCCACTTGAAACATCCTATGGAATCCTGGGGTTTGCAGTTTTGGGAGGGGCCAGCCAGCCAGCCCCTCCAAAACTACAAACCCCAGGATTCCATAGGATGTTTCAAGTGGAATCATAGCACTATAAAAGTCTAGTGTGGAAATGGCTCAAGTTGAGAACAATAAGGCGGAGTATTAAAAAACTGAGAACCAACATGGTATAGTGGTTTGAGCATCGACTACAACCCTGGAGACCATGGAAACCCACTGGGTGATCTTGGGCGAGTCACACAGTCTCAACCCCAGAAAATCCTATGATAGGTTTGCCTTAGGGTCACTGCAAATCAGAAACTACTTGAAGGCACACAACAACAATTCAAGAACTGGGATGATGTCTTACTTGTTGAATAATTAGGCTTAGGAAGAAAAAAAAGCAACCAACACCTGAGCTGGGGAGAGGATTCCTTTATTTTCCTGAGTTCAGTTTCCCAAGCAGAGCCAGTCTGGAGGTGCACTGTCATGAATCTCAGCCATGTGGTTTGTAATGTAAACAGAAAGTATATGGAATAAGAGCACTTGGGTGTGTATGTGGGGTTTTGCCAAAATTGTGTTGTGCAACGAGTGGTGTCAAGATGCATTTTAAAGTGCAGGAGCCCATCACCACAAAGTATATATACACCCTATCCCACACAGCAGCAATATGTAGTGTAATATCTAAATGATCAGGATCAGCTTGACTGCAATCCTGTGCCTAATTTACATTACAAACAGTTCTATGGAAGTCAGGGCTGCTCAGTTTTGACTGCTCAGGTTCTGCTTGGAAAGCACACTGAGCATCAACAATAGATCTTCAGCTCCTTGAAATGCAGTCTTTCACTTTTAATTAGAAACACACATTTCTAAGCATTAACGGTAACATTTCTAAATGTAAATATTCTTAATGTCTAAATGTTACCATTTAACTGCTAGGAAGAAGAAGGAATCCCCAGCAAGGAAAAACAAAGAAATGCCCAGCTTCTTTTTGGCATTTTTCTTCGTTATCTGACTTTCTACATCACTATCACAGATAGCTGAAAGTGTCATCCTCACATCACCTTGCCAGAGTAAGGAGAGGGTTGCCATTTCCCATGGTGCTCTAGGAGATTATTTTTTTACTCCTACGCTGGAGAAGAAAGGCCACAGAGCTCTGTTCTCATGCATTTCTCTTCTATGATACTACTAGACAAATAAAATATATACAAAATGACACAGATTTCATGCAGGTTGGAGAAACTGATATTCCTTGGCTGGTCTCTTTTCCTCACTCTGGACCCAGCAAGATCTAGGACAGAGGGAGAAGTGTGACCTAGTGAAAGTTCAGACTCGCTGATGCAGTTCCTGTCTGGCAGCAGGAGAGCATCTCTCTCTGAGTCTTCCCACAAAGAAAACTCAAGTTGCTCTGGACAAGGGTCCAGATGACATGAGAGAGTAGGAAAGCCTGAGAGAGCAACACCATCTTTAAAGATGCTCTGAACAGTTCTCTCCAACCTCTCGTGCAACAACATATGTCTCCCACCACCACCACCACTCCAGATCTCCTGATCATTGATTCACTGGACAGCTTCTGATTTAGTAGGGTTTTCAGCATCACTGCAGGGGTGGCAGGAATGAGACATGCAGGTCTTCCAACTTCTCTGAGCACAGATGCCTCAGCCTTCACACTCTCTCGTTTCTGTTACCCTTGTCATGTGGCTCAAATTAGGGCTCAGGAGCAGAAAACATAAAAAGAGGCACACTTTCTGTTTTGTCAAAATGTCTCTCTGTGTGTGTGTGTGTGTGTGCAGGAAATCATGCTGTTCTGTGGGGTGAGGAAGCACAGTAGGATATGGTGTTGTGTCAGCACTAAAGGGGCCTTCCCACTGCCTTGGCTTTTCCACTCCTTCCTTGGCATGTTTTCAAGGCCTGATGTAGAGTACGTGTGGAGCCTGATTTCATTGTTATAAATGGGACCCAGGCATGGAAAGCATGGCACAGAAGGCACTGTGCCACCTGAGCTTCTAAAGGAGTCACCCAAAGTGCTGGACCCTGCCTCAAAATAGATTCAGCACCTTGGAGACCTCATTTAAAGGTTGTATTAAAACCCAGAGTGGATTCACTGTTGCATAAACACAGAATCCATCTACTGGTACTGGTCTGGAGTAAAGGGGGATGCAACAGCCAGGGTGACTTGACCCTTTTAACCTGCATTTTGTCAAATGGAGAGGCATTAGTGGTCTTCAGTGACTCCTTCTGAACATTAACTTGAATCTCACTGGCATGTATATCACTCCAGTCACAGTCCAGACACAGTGTTGAGAAAATGGCTTATGCTTTACTTATAATAATCTGTGTGGAAATTGGCATAGCTGCTAGATATGTGTTCATGTTACTTTACTCTAACATACCTTGACTGGTTTATATGCTTGTATTTGACAGTTCATTAGCTTGGTTTAATGAAACGCTCATGCACTGGTTGTTGTGTGTCTTCAAGTTGTTTCTGACTTATGGCGACCCTAAGGCATACCTATCACAGGGTTGTCTGGGGCTGAGACTGTGTGATGCGCCTAAGGTCACCCAGTGGGTTTCCGTGGTCAAGCAGGAAATCAGACCCTAGTCTCCAGGGCTATAGTCCAACACTCAGACCATTACATCACATTGGTTCTCCATTTACTTGTCTTTTAAAGTATTCACGGCTATCTTGGATGCAGAGTGCTAAATCTTTTCAGTTAATAACCAGACATTTTCAATCTCCTTCAGGAGTTACAGTTGCCACAGCTAAATATTACAATTAAATGTGACTGGATGGCCAACAGTAGAGTGTCTGCCTTATTGAAAGAAGTCTAATTCCATTCAAAATCACAGTTACATCAAGATAAGTGATGTAAATAATTGAACTGATTCTTTGAAAGCCCAAATGGAATCAATGGTTAAAACCTCTCAGTAATGAAAACAGCAACATATTACAGAAAGGCTGAATAATCCAGCTAAGGAACTCATATGCTCACTGAAGCAGAAACAAATCCAACTGAACTGAAGGGAACTTGCTGTAAAGTAAAGATATAAAAGATAGCACTGTTAAGCTCTGTAATACATCCATCCAGTGAATATACCCAACTCTTACTTGCAATTGCTTCCCAGTTTTTCAGGCAAGAGTCTCTCTGAACCCTATCTGGAGCTCCCCAGGGGTGTCCCATCCAAGTAGTAACCATGCCTAACCCTGCTAGGCTTCTGCAATTAGACAGGATCAGGTATAGTCAGAGTGGTATGATGCTGTTAACTATCATATAAGTCCAAATAAATTTAGGTGTTTTGATATATCATGCACAATAATGATCTAGAGGGATAAAGCTGATTTTTTTTCTTTTTCTTTTTCCTCCTAACTAAAATATTGCATGGGGTTATTACTGCTTCTGTTTGCATTTTGTTGGTCTTGTGCTGAGCATGTTAGAAAGGTATAGAACCTGCAAAAAAAGAAAAGAAATGTGGGGAGAAAGTATATATTTGAAGAAAAGTTTACATTGTCTTCAAAACACATTTGGCCACTTTTTAAAGTATTGATCCTAGGACTAAGTCTATGGAACAAAATTAGATTTATTTCTGAAACATCCATGAGGTTGCATTACAAATTTGAACTCCATTGCCTTGCAGAGAACCAGCACGGTGAACACGGAACATTGAATATTAGACTCTGATTCTGCAGACCATGCTTCAAATCCCTGCTCAGCCATGGAAACTCACTGGGTGACCTGGGGCAAGTCACACACTCTCACCCTCATTGGAAGGCAAAGGCAACCCCCCACTCTGAACAAATCTTGCCAAGAAAATCTGGTGATAGCTTTGTCTTAGGTTGCAATAAGTTGGAAATGACTTGAAGGCGCACAACAACAAAGCTTATGCAACTCTGCCCCCTTGTGTTTCATTCAATAAATACAAGAAACTGTTTCAAGTAGAGGTGGTACTTGCCAGGACTCAGACAGAGTGAAGAGTTCAAAAAATCCCCCTGTGCTTTCCCCATGGTCTTTGTAATTCACCCTCCCAAATATATTTAAAAGTAAAATGCTAGCCAGATATGTTAAATGCAGTCACACATTTGATTTTCATGTAGTTCTGCCCATTCTTATTTTATTGTATTTCTTAAATAAAAAAGACTCCATAAAGGTCTTGTCAAAATAAGAGTTTTTTCCCCTCTCCTCCTCTTTTGTTCTCACCCTGACCAGTAGGATATACTTGACAGATCTCAAATTTCCAGCTAATCCTGAAAAGAGAGGAAGAAGAGGCTGATGAATTTATGTTTTCTTATGGAGCAAATTCATTTCATGCATTTATTAACTACTTTTATTGTACCTCTTTCATCACAGGAGTATGAGATGGCCATATATACAAAACAACTCTATAGGATAGGTTAGACTTGAGAGAGAGCTACCAGTCCAGGGCCACCCAGCAAGATTCATGGTTGAGTGGGGATTTGTAACTGGATCTCCTGGGTTCTAGTTCAGCGCTTGATGGTCCACTACATCACAGTGGATTTACTTGTGCTTTTCTGAAACAGCATTTTCCTCAGGCCAAAGTTGCCTGTCCATTGACTTCTGTTTCCCATTGTCTAACATACTCCTCAAACTTTCTCAGTGTGTCTGCATTCCTGTTTGTGACCACATGTCTTCAATTACAGTCAGCCTTCCACATTTGCAAGTTTTACTTTCATGGATTTGATTATTTGCAAATTTCTCTAACCCTGCTCCCCATACCAGACACTTCTTTTCCAGGGGAACCTTCTTCCTTGGCGGCCCTGACAAGACCCTTTAAAAACAATCTTCTGACTTAAAAAAGCAGCTCTTTCAAAAACTGCCTCTGGTTCTCTTCCTCCTCTACCAGCTGCTGCCTGGACAGCTAAGGATGGATTACAGCCTGATTTCTCAGCATCACAAAACCTCTTATGATGTCCCCCCACACTGAAGGAAAGAGATGGGTGAAAAAGTAGAAATGCAGGGTTATTATGCCCACCCACACTCCCTTTCCCTCACCTGGTTTGGAGCCTGGTTGCCCATTCTCCCCACTATGCCTCAGCCCCCTTCTCTCTCTCACACACACACACACATACACACACACTCTGAAATTTTCCACTTTTGCAAGGGTCCTGAGCCCCTAACTCTAGTGAATATGGAGGGACAACCGTACACCATTTCTGCTTTCTCCGGCAGCAGTCACCCAAGTCTATTAACATGAACTTTCCACTGCAGTTCAAGCATGCACACAGACCTTGGCCTTCTCTTGTACATGCTTCGTCAGAAGCAAGAGTCTACCCCTAATTAAGGCTGAATTTCAGGCATATGTGAAATATGCGATTTTTCGTAAGAATACACATCTGTATGAGCCATACTGGATCAGACTAAAGGTCCATTTAGCCCAACAGCTTGACTAAGGCCATTTCCGCAGGATGGGGCTGTCCCACTATGGGGACAGGATGGCAGCGGTTAGCTGGTCATGCTTCTGCACTGTGTCATCGCCAGCCTGCTGCCAGCCTGTCCCCATGCATCATGCTCGCAGGGTATTCGCTAAATGGATAAATTCCATTTAGCGCCTGCAATCCTGTGACGCTCCCGCACCTACGTGTCTTGCAGAAGAGCAGGAAGTGTGATGGCAATGCTTCCTTCTGCAGCCTGGGAAAATGCCCAGCTGCACTGTGGAAGGAAGAGGCATGGCCATTGTGCTCCCTCCCACAGGGAGCCAGTCCTGTGTAGAAGGGAGCGTTCCTGTCATGCTCCCTCCCCTGCTGGGATTGTGGGCCTTTCGCACTACACTGTTCTAGTGCTATTATTCCACTTTCAACTTCCTCTGGAATCCTGGGGTTTGTAGTTTACTGAGGCCAAAGAGCTCTCTGGCTGAGAATTCTAAAGGCCCCCTCCCTAAACTACAAACCCCAGGATTCCATAGGATGTTGAAAGTGGAATAATAGCACTATAATAGTGTAGTGCGGAAATTAAGTGTGACAGGAAGACTCACAAGAGCCCCATCATGCAGAAATGGCCGAAGACTTTCAGCCAAATATTTACAGGAAGCCAACAATGAAGATGTTTGCCTTCTTTCTCTAGCCCTCTTGTAGTAGCTGGGATCTGGTGGTGTAATGTTTTGAAAACAACACATTTAGAAGTTGCAAACAAAAGTAGTTGATAGCCTTATTGTCCATAACTTTGTGTAGTACCCTTTAAAAGCCATCTAAGGGGTTTATCACATGACACTGTTATAATTGCACTGTGTTGGTTGCATCTTTGCCTGCAGCTTGTTATAGAATGTTGTGGACACTGGAAATAATTGGTTAATGACCTCCTATCCTGCTATGGCTTGGTAACCAGATGGGAAAACAGATGGAGGAAATGTTACTGTTGGTTACTCTATTTGTTGCTAAGGTGTTGTTGTTTTTAATCAACTAAATGATGTGACCTATTTCACAGAACATACAGAGGCAATTCTCAACACAAACAGAAATATTTTATTCCTATCTTAAGTCTGGGTTCTTTTTATTTCAGGATACATCACAGCTTAAAATTAAAGTAAAGTACAAACAGATGTTTGTTTCAATTAAAGAGCATTCCTTTGAATGGCAGGCAGGAGGGAGCATAAGGCGTTTACGCTAGAACAGCAAGATTTTTGAAACACTGTACCTTTAAAAAAAAAAAAGGCATTCCCATCCAGATTTCCAGAGCCAATAGTGACCAAAGACACAGAAGATATCTATCGTTGCACAATTGTCCATAGCATTATGAAACCTGAATGTTTATTGGCCAAATTGCCTACCCAGCTTTCTTCATCCTCCTTCCCCTCCATGCTGGCTGGAGATACTAATGTGGATGGAAAATGCTTTTCCAGAAAGTTCCAATCAATAATAAATGAAGGTTTCTGTGGCAAGAGATCTCACTTTTTTTGCAGCAGTTTGGAGAGTCCCCATGTTGGGTGGTGTTACTGTGGTTCAGACCTGGGCATTCATAGCACTAGATATCTATTTTGATATCAAATAATTTGACCTTTTGCTGCCACCCTGGTTCATGAGTGCAAGGGTCCCCCGACACAAGGAGCAGCTATTAATGACAGGGATTTCCAACTTCCTCTATCAGGCGGGCATTTCAAAAGCCTTGGTCGATTGATCTGGGACCTGGCTTGCAGATTCATTTTGTTTTACAATGATGCCGGATTTGCGCCAATGACTAACAAGGCCATGTTAAGTGCCCTCCAATCTGCACATTGGCCACACTATTGATCTACCGGTGCTAATCCAATAGCAGCAGTTCAAACACATTTCCAAGCCTTTGTCCAGCGTGAAATTTGTTTTGTTCTCAACGTTTATGGTCTGGCCCTCAGGCACAATTTTTGCTATATAAACCCCTAGTTTTGAGAGTTCACTGCCTGCTTTTTGAGTTTCATCCCGCCTTGCTGTCAGTTTGTGTGGCGAATTCTTCTCAACACTGAGTTCCCTTTTTCTTCAGCTTTCCAGGACTACAAGATCAGGTGTCGTATTGCCTACCCTTAAGATCTCCTTTTCCTTTCGTTTTATTATTTTTAAGTTAGCAATGTGTCTGTTTGTCTTATATGTTGCTTTTCAATAAAAACATTAACTGGTTTATTCTGAAAACTGCCCGGCTCATTGACCTGCCTCTGTAGACATTGGGCGAAAGACCCCCGCTAAAGTTACCCTGCCTCTTGTTAGCCAGCAAGTGTGCTCTAGTTAATTTCCCCATTCATGTTAATATTCAGATATTTGGGTGTCCCTTCCAGGACCCCGAGATACAGGGTAACAGTGTGAAAGTCTTGGTCCTTGATATTGGGACTATAGTGGGTGCACTGTGAGTGTGGTCTCATTGCTCCTCCCTTTGGGCTTTCCCCTGGGGACTTCCATCAGGGATTCTGCTAATTCTCTGAGTATCAGGGAAGCAGACTTTAAACGGATCAACCCAATCCAACTGAGTAGGGTGATAAACATCTCCAATCACTGGCCACATCTTGCAGTAGTAAATTGCACAATTTATGTATACTACAAACTGGAGTCTTTCTTCTTCACTCTTCTGAATTTGCTGCCAAACAACTCTATTGTATAAGACCTGATTTATTATTGCCAAGTGATTTGCTAGTTTGGTGATGTGCATATGAAGGGATTCTGCTGAAAAGTTAGGTTGTCAGCAGTGACTGAGCTCCTGCTATAGAAGTGGCCTGTGGCATTTGATCTGAGGAGGCTTTTGGCACAGGCAAAGCTACCATGTCATCTGATGGATTACACACAGGAATTTGTAAATTTTGTGGAAAGTAGAGAAAACAATTTCTTGAGCCTATGGTCTCTGACTGCCAGGATACCTTAGTTCTAAGCAAGCCTGTACGGCAGAGGTGAGCAAGGCATGGGTCACATGCAGCTTTCATTTTTGAGGCTGCCAGAGTGAAATTTCAGCAGTGTTATGGCAGAACATTTCACCTCTAAAAACATGACTGTACTCTCTAAAACAAGATCTCTTGTTCCCTGAGTGCTATTCTTTAATAAGAAAATACCCTTTGAAGTACATTTTCCACCAGTTCAATTTCATGCGCCAGTGGCAGAAGTTGGTGCCAGACTCGCACCAATCTTTTCTTTCTCCATTCCCATGCTCTGCAACACACACACCGTGCCTCATCCATTTAGTTTGTTCTAACAGGCTTAAATGCCAGAGGGGTAAACATTCACAGGACTTCAGTGTTACCAGCTTTGAACACCAGATGGAGGCAAATAGCTAATCTGAAAGGATGAGCCAGGAGGCTACAGCTGTCATTAGTTCTTCAATATTAATCCTAAATGCTTATTATATCTGCTCCTCATTTTGGCCATATACAAACTTCTAACCCATGGCTCCCACAAAGGTTTTACCATGCTTCTGTGAACGTGTACCCAAAGATCTTTCATCACTGAACAATTTTGGCATCAGCATCATCATTACGTGTTGTTGTGGGCCTTCAAGTTACTTCCAACTTATGGCAACCCTAAGATGAACCTATCACAGGGTTTTCTTGGAAAGATTTGTACAGAGGATTTTGCCTCTGTCTGAGTCTGAGAAAGTGTGACTTACCTAAGGTCACCCAGTGGGTTTCCATAGCTGAGTGGGGTTCAAACCCTGGTCTCCAGAGTTATAGTTCAATGCTCAAACCACTATGCTGCGCTGGCTCTCCATCATTGTCATGACTATTCTATCAACAGGTAAAATAATCCACTGTCCATAAAATAGAAGGCAGTTAAAAAGAAACAATTTTAAAAAGAGAACAAATATAGGCCCTTTCCCTCTGAGCAGTTACCCCTCAACAGTTGGTCAAACTGTTGGTCAAATTTGTCTGCCTATGAAAGGACAGTAAGGATAGTGTCAGTGTAATTCAACTAGGAAGAACCACCAAAGAAAGTGAGACAGTGTAAAGGGGAGGATTACGTAGGGAGAAATGGTTCTTCAGATTCCACTTTAACTGCAATGTCCGCATCCTACAGAATCCTGGGGTTTGTGGTTTGTTGAGGTGCTAAATTCTCAGGCTGGGAATTCTAAGTACCCCTTATTGTATAGAAAGGCCCGTACATTTCAGGACACAAGGGGTTTCTTCCAGGTCAAAGCACCTGGAACTCTTGATAACACAGCACCTCTTTTGCACAGACAGCACTGATTCCTTATTACATAGAGATAGTGGAAATCATGTATCACACGGACTACACTTATTGTTTGGTAGCAGACATCTCAGAGGCCCTGAGATTTCAAGGCCAAAACCTGAGACCCAGAAACAACCCCTTGCGATGTCATTGATGAAAGTATGTAGAGAGTATTATCTGGTTGTGAGTCCTTCCTGGTACACTTCTAGCAATGGTATTGATACACACTTCACACTTCTTCAAATGGTGGAAAACCAGAGGGGTACTCCTTACTCAGGTCTGGCTTCCTTTCAGAAGAAAGATAATTATCTTTGGGTTTATTTACAAGTATAAAATGTGAACCTAGGTGGAAACAGACAACATTGTAACACAAATAGCCATTCCACTGCTCTCATTGTCCCAGAAAGCCTCATATCTCAGTGGCAGCTGATGACAATTGTGGCTAATGGAGGCAGAGGTGGAATTACCATGGGCAAAACCATGAACTTATCAGAAGAAGAGCCAGTTGCATCTAGTTTGCTACCACCCTTCTCTTTTTCAAGGTCTATAATTGAAGCCACCTTGGGTCCCATGCTAGGAGAAAGGCAGCATACAAGTATAATAAATAAACAAACAAAAACAAATAAATAAATAAAATACACACTTTTCATGTTACCTCAAACCGTGGGTAACTCAGGGGTCCACCCACAATGCCAGTACCTCACATGATAGAGGGGAATTAATTAGCTCAAAATTAGGAGGCCTGCAAGAGGGGGGTAACTTAACAAGATCTTTCCACCAATTTTTACAGGGTCATGAAGGAAAGAACCAACCAGAGAATCCAAAATGTAAACAAAAATATGAGTTTTATTGAAAGATTCACACATGCACGCAAAAGACTGAAGCACTTACACATTCACACAAGGACTAGCCAAAGGATAAAGGAAGGAAAGTTGTGGATAAAGGAATCTTAGGGTTCGGGTGATGATTACTGGTCCAGAGAGAAGCAAGAAAAGTGGCAATGTGGCTTAGGTAAGCACCTAAGGACAGCTCTCATTTGAGAATCTAGGCAACAGTGTGGCATTCAGCAAGGCAAGAGACTGTGCCAAACCACTCAAAACTGGGCATGGGTGTGAATCGTTCTCCCAGCCAAATAGACAATGGGAGTTGCAACACAGACAATGAGGTCCAGACAGTGTTAATGATTTTGGTGTTTAGGTGACATCCAGGTGTAAGGAAACAGGGTTAAAACAATCACAGTTTGGTGGGAACTTCCCTTTTCTGCACAGAGATGTCCAGCTTTAGCATAAGCCTATTGTCTCTGGAATTGCCTTGTAATCTGCCTGACAGTGATTTTGGTTGCACCTAGAGGGGGTGCAGTTGACCTGACTTACAATCTCATGTTTACAGTCAATAATTTTCCTCTTTCAAACTTGACCTTCCGGTCATCTACAGTTCCATTTTATATCAATACCAATTAATGTAGTGTCAATTAAATAATATTGCTAATTACACCATATCAATCTTGAGGGGTTTTTTGGGGCATAATACTCATGCCCCCTCCTGGTTAAAAGGAGTTTGGGGAGTTAGTGCCTGATCTGCCCAAATAGTTGGACCACCTCTGCTGTATCCCCAGATGTTTTGGGTTTACAGATTTTATTTTCACTTTCTCCTTTCTCAGGAAAGTTTCACTCAACACCCTCTCCCCACCATGCACTGAAAAAATGGGTGATAATCACCAAGTCAGCCAATGCAGCACCTGCTGACCATCAATGCTACGTGTGCATAGATAGATGCACATATGATTTTCCTGCCAGACAAGGGAAATACCTGAGTGGCTTATTTGTATGTGCTACTCAGTCCCTTCATGTGGCTCTTGAACATGTGGTTGGAGGGGTGCATGCTCTGGGGTAAACAGTACAATCCCATGTCTCTCTTGCATGTTCTTTCAGTTTGTCAGGGGGTTCAAGTAAACTCTTTTTTGTCATTCAAAATTCTGTTCTATTTTATTGTTTCCTGCAGTCTGTTGCTTCCACTGTTTTACACAGAGAAGAAAGGAGGGAAGGATGATAGGAGGGAAGGAGAGACTTAGGTATATCATCCTTGACTGGAAGAGGGACATTCTGGGAAAAGGGTGCATTTATTAACTAAGGCCATTTCTGCACTAGACTGTTATGGTACTATTATTCCGCTTTGAGACCCCTCCCTAAACTGCAAACCCCAGGATTCTATAGGATGTTGAAAGTGGAATAATAGCACTATAACAGTCTACTGCAGAACATGTCTAAATTTATATCAGGCTTTTTGCACCCAGAAAAGTGCTCAAGGCAGCTGTAGGACTGAATCAGTCTTCCCCAACTAGGTCGTGCTGA
Organism: Ctenosaura bakeri; assembly: GCA_948474755.1. Classification (NCBI taxonomy): domain Eukaryota; kingdom Metazoa; phylum Chordata; class Lepidosauria; order Squamata; family Iguanidae; genus Ctenosaura; species Ctenosaura bakeri. The sequence continues at coordinate 105,048 of CAOLHI010002749.1, read as the reverse complement.
CTGGACATGATGGGAGTTGTTGTCCAACACATCTGGAGGTCACTAGGTTGGAGACATTTAAATGGACAATATGCAAGAATGGGCGGGGGAAGCTAGAAAACAAGATACAATTTTTTCCTGCTTACATCACTGGGGCCCTTTTTGCACGACATTTGGCATGCAAAAGGGCCCCTCGAGTGTCGCGCAAATGTGAACAGGGGTCCACACAATGCACTCACAATGGCATGACACTCCAGGGTCTGGCAGGCACCGCTTGTGTACTTTTTCATTTTTGGGTTTGGGCCGAAAATGCTGCGCAATCGCACATCGCTCCAGGGCCCCCACACACTTGCTGTGTATGTGGAGCTCTGGAGCCGCAGTGCTCATGCTTCCAGCCCCAGCGCAGCCTGGGAAAATCCCAGGCTGCACTGCAGAAGGAAGAGGCGGGGCTCTCACATGAGCGGGCGGCAGCTGTGGAGCTGAAGGAACCAGGACGCGAGAGCCTCTCGCTGGAGGTTGCTCGTGCGATCCTCGCACCCCAGCTCCGTGAAAAGGTGCGTTGTGGAAAGGGCCTGGGATTTCTCTTCTTGTTTTGATGCAACCAAAGCAAACAGATTGGCATTTATGTCTCTCCATATTTTGATTTTTTACTCACAGAAACAAAGTGAGGTAATGTTCATACAACAGGCAATTAGAAGAAGGGGGGAAGCTTGAGTAGCCATCTTGTAAAAGATACTAGTTAACTGACATTTTGATTTTTTTGCCCTGTAATCACAGCAACAGCTAATTGGTATCTCAGATCACAACAAGGAAAGTCAAACTGACATTTCAATGAAACCTAATTGGCTGGCTCTGTACTCCATTCAAGAAAAGAGAGAAGCAATCCATGTGTCATCTGAAAGGAGCTAACACAATGGTGGTGACTAATAGTAACCATGGAAATGAAAAGATAGGAGATAGAGCCCAGTGCGCAAACCTCACTGGCATCCTCAAAGAGCAGAAAATAGGAGCATGATTAATTTTTGCATACATCAAACCAAGCTTGGTTAGTGACAATGATATGCAAGACAAAGAAAGCAAAGTGCATGGAGTCTTTTCAGGAGTCTAAGGTATTCAGGATCAAGATATATTGTCATTTCCCACTGCAAAGAATGAAAAGGTCTTTGATGTCAAGAAGTGCCTACACTGTGTAGACTAACTGGATTTATAGCATGGAGATGAACTCAGGAAGAAGCCACAAACTGATTTTTAAATAGGATTGGGGCATTGTATATGAAAGGAGATAAAAGAATACCAGTGGATGAGAGCTTTCTTAAGGATCCTATTGCACTCCACTGTTACAGCAATATAGTCCACTTTAGCTGCCATCGCAACTCCTGTGCCTCACCAAACTACAAACCCCAGGATTTCACAGAATGATGCCATGGCAGTTACAGTGGAATAACAGTGCTTGTCCACTCAAGCTCACCTTAGTTCTGAAGTCTTCATTTTGTCTGGAAATACTAGCTACCATGGCCTAGCAAATAAGGATAGGGTGCTTCTGCAGTTCCTACTGATATTCTTTACTTGGATGGCAAAGGGAGAATGATTCCCTTTTTATACCACCCTCCATTACCTGACAGCCTCTTGTAGTAGTATAACATTTATTGCATTAGTGCTGGGACTGCAGCAAGTTAAAAAATCAAACAACAGAATTTGTATAAACAGAATGAATTATTAAAATAATTCAGTTAGTGAGTAACATATCACTTACTACTCATAGACACAAAGCATTGCAAACATGGAAAAAATAGAACACAATGTTACTCTCAGAAGGAGAAAAAAAACTTCTAAGATTTATGTCAGGAATATTACTTATACTTTTATGCCCCTCTGACAATTTTACAAAATGGATTCCACATACTTTATTCCTGCATTTAGCAACTGTGACTATGAAGACAACAGTTCTCCAAGTGACAAACTGGTTAGTTGCGTGCAGCAAAAATATCCCAGTTTCCTCTTTGTATTTCAGGTCCTCATTTCCTTTAGAAAGGGATCTAAATAGCATTCTTGGATGTCACTGTACAGCTGACATTCAGAGTCTACCAAATTGCATCACAGAGTCCGTTCATTCGAGGTGCAGTTGAGTGAAAGTCTTTTGATACTGCATTCTCATAGGGAAAAGAAAATAACCCTCTAGAAATCGTGGACTATTGTTCTTGTCTTTTGCCCCCGGCAACCAAATGGTTTGGTCCAGGCCTGTTAGGTGTGCCACAAGTCAACTTCAAAGTATGCTCCTGTGGTGATATAGCTTTAACCTACTCTAAATTTTATGTTCATCTATATGTGCCTTCTAGTTGCGTGTTGACTTATGATGATCCCATGAATTTCACAGGGGTTTCTAAGGTAAGGAATACTGAAAAATGGTTTTGCCAGTGTCTTTCTCTGAAATATAGCCCTCAACGCCTGATATTCACCAGCAACATCCCATCCAAGTACTACCTACTTCATGCTTTTTTGGCTTTAGGGTGCTCAGTCACTTTGCCTCATTCTGATTCCTCATGGCTGATTTTTTAAAAAAAAATTCTACAAAAAAAGTAGGGACAAGATACTTTCATCAGGCCTTTTGAGTGGGAGGGCAAGAAGCCCTCTGTTGGAAAGTATTCATCACCTTTTGTGCTAGGGACCAGATAGCAGCATAGCACAGCAAAAGCAGCCAAAAAAGTTGCACAGATTCTGGGCATAGATAAGTTCACAGTTTATTCTGCTTCTGCTCAAGGATGCCACAAACTTTCCCTGCCCGTGCCCACTGTGGCATGCATACCCTACAAGTTGGTCACCAAAGGATGAGTGGAAATGAGTAACATTCCCAAAGAACTTTTGAAAACTTGGCTATAAATGTCTCCAAAGAGCACATTTTAACATGTCAACATCACAATTATGTACATGTTTTTACTGAGGCAGATTATCTTCTGCTTAGAACTTAAGATCTATCTAGCTGACATTCTGTTCATACACTGGCCAACCTGCTGATATGGGAAGTCCAAAAGCACGATGCAAGTCCAATACATGAGTGCTTGTGTTACCCAGAAAACTGGTATACAGAGGGATATTTTTTCTGGTACTGAGTGTAATAGGTATACCCAGGATAGCTAGTAGTGGCATGCAGCCCATCCTTTTAAAGCTGTCCAATTTGGCAGTAATTAGCCCATCTTGTGATAGCCAATATCATTTTTTAACTATGACCCTTTCCACAACTTACCTGCGTCCGGTGCAGTCGCGCAGGGATCATGCAAGCAGCCTCTTGCATGAGGCTCTTGCATCCCCGCTGCTTCTGCCAGCAGCAGTTGCCTGCCGGCCAGTAGGCAACATGAGGGCTCTGCCTCTTTCTTCCACAGCACAGTCAGGTATTTTCCTAGGCTGTGCTGGGGGAGGAAGCACGAGGGCCATGGCTCTGGAGCTCCGCACAGAGAGTTAGTTTGTGTGGGGCCCTGGAGCGATGTGTGATTGTGCACCATTTTTGGCTAAAAGCCAAAAATGATATTGTGCGTGATCGGCGCCCGCCGACCCCAGCAGCATCACACAATTGCGAAGACATCATCTGAAACGCTCCTTGCAATGGCGTGATGCTCCAGAGGCCCTTTTGCATGAGAAATGCCATGCGAAAAGGGCCTAAGTAATGAATGAATGAATGAATGAATGAATGAATGAATGAATGAAGTGTTTCCCTTTATTTGTTCTGAATCTCCCAGCACTCACTTGCATACAAAGAACTCTGCTAAACCAGAGAAGCTATATACAGCAGATCCAGAAAGCAAATCTTGGGTCACATTAGTTCTGAACTATCCAGCATCTCAAAGGTGGTAACATTCATTTTATCTTCTGTGTTTGGAGATTTTTAAGAGAACTGATTAAGTTGCCTTGGCAAGTGCTTTGCTCTGGTCTATAAGTTAAATGGGATCCACCAAGACTCAGAAAGAGTCTGGAGACAAGCTTTCACCTGGAAAGAGATGAAGATCAGTCTTTAAACTGATCAAAAGTGAGTCGTATGCTGATCCTTGCCATCCTCCCTCTTTGTTATGATGCCATCTGCTGCTGGCAGATGGTGCAATTTACAGTAGCCCAGCAGCTACAAAAAATAAGGAGGCAAAGAGGGTAAACAATCACATGATTAATGAGTGTGAACGGTTTCAGCAAACTAGACAACTGATTGGATTTCACACTGGGAAAATTGTCCCTTTCATACTCAAAAGACTGAACAATTTCATTAGGTAACGCTTTATACAGAATATATAAGAGTCAAAACAGCAACGATAGGGGGCAGGATGAGTTAAGTCAGTGTAACTTTTCATTTAAAATGAATGCTACTTTCACTAAAATTTCAGTTTTTCAAGATAATCTTTGCCATCTAAGCATTATTATTTTTTACTCTTTCCAATTAATCTTGCTATTCAACAGCTTGGGATATGCATTATTGTGGTGCTGCTGTGTGGGGCAAAAAGCAGCTAGACATCTGAACAGGAGCCTACCATTAGGCCATTATTATGATTATTATTATTATTATCTTCTTCTTATTCTTCCTCTTCTTCTTCCTTATTTAGACCCCACTTTTCTCCTCAAAAAGACTCAAGCCATTTCTGCACTAGACTTTTATAGCGCTATTTATTCCACTTTCAACATCCTATAGAATCCCGGGGTTTGCAGTTCCGGGGTGGGAGCAGCTATAAAAATCTAGCGTGAAATGGCCTCAAAGTGGCTTGCAATGATTTAAAAGAGAACATAGTTGCACTTCAGTTTGGACTTTGGTGAACATTTCATAGAAGAATCTTGAAAAAGTGTAGATTCCTTTACAGTAAGCCTTGTCGCCTGTTGTGTGGGAGATTCATGCATCACCTCATGTTGCGACATTTGTGAAAATGTTCTTGATGTCACAGATTCTAGCACCACGTTCTCTGAATAGAAGAAATCTGCAGCTATTAAAAAGCCGAGCAACATTGGCATCTTTCTACCCTGTGCTGGATCCCTTTAGACAATCTAGTTCCCTATGGATTCAACAGGAATAGATATTTTATGTCTTCAGCAAAAAAGAAATGACACATGCAGTAGCCAGTGCAGCACAGCTGGAACTACCATATGTAGGTATTCCATAAACCAAGCAGTTGGGAAATGCACTACATTTTTAAGATTCCCAAAGTTCATTAAATGCCTGGGAGAAACTGTCTGAGGAAAGCATCAAGGCAGGGTTTCAGGAAGAAAGGTCTAGCAAAAATATCAAGCAAATAAAAGTGAAAAGAAATTAAAATGAACAAAAGAAAAGAAAATGCAGGAAGAATCAATGAAGCATCGCTTAGTGATCAAAATAAAGAATCAGTTCATAAGAAGGACAATGTAGTTCGGAAGATCTGGATAGGAACTTGGATGGCAGAGAGCCCAGGAAAACTGGAAATAGAATTAAGCAAGACTTTTTGCTAGACTGAAACTGGAAGGTGCTTTGGAGCCAGAAGGAAGATATCAGTGAAATCTGCCTAGTATTTGATACGAGAAGGCGTTAGAAATAAACTAAAGTAATAAAGTGGACACTTCCCCACATCCTATCTAAAATAAATCTTGGGAAACGCAATTTGATAAGAGTGCTAAAAATTTTGTCAGGGAGTCCCTGCCATCCTCTGATCAAAGAATTGCAGTGTTTCAAAGCTTAGAGGAGAGGGAATAATTATTAAACTACATTAAGTCTGCAATCCTATATCCACTTACTCATTCCACTTACTCTGAATCCATAAGCCTCCTGAGGTAGACCATCTTAATCAATTCCCTACCTTTGCCAAGGTTCTGAGTCCCAGCAAATCTAAATCCCACCAGGTAGTGATCTTTCCATAACAGAAAAATAGATAGTTCCTTCAGTCCCAGAGCATTGTCACCCCACCCAGCACAGAAGACAAGGCCCAAAATATTTCCAGCAACATGGGTGAGGCAAGATACCAGTTTGGACAGACCTGTAATTCTCATAGTAGACATGAAGTACTGAGTCAGTCCTGACAGGGCTGTCTCAGCACGGATGTTGAAGTCCTCCAGTGCTGCAAGTCAAGCTGACTTTAACACCAATCCTGAGAGCAGCCCAGGAAAGGAGACTGCTGAGCAGTGAGATGGGTAGTAAACCAACAGAATACTTAATCTGTCCCAGCAGGCCACTTTCAGATCCACATACTTGAACCCAGAAAACTGCAAGATGGGGCACCTGGTCAGAGTGATAGAATCCTGACAGACCACTGCAACTCCACTTCCCGCTCCTAGGCCCTGCCTACTGCTGCATAGAGAACCCCAATGGACGAAGCTGAGATTATCTCCCCACTCATTCAGACATGTACTTGTGGTTCATGCTCATCCAGCATCAAGTCTTTAAAGTCAGCTGATTTTCCATTCATACACTGACAACATTTTCAACTCAGGGGCTGTTGCCGAGGCTATCCAGGTTATTTGGTCTGGGAGACAGTTTAAGGATGACAAGCACTCTGTTGCTATTTCTGTTCTTATTAAAGTGTAACTGTCTCCTCTGTCTGCATCTCTCTCTGCCCTGCACAGTTGTGATGATTGCTCCTTAAGACCCAGCATCTTCCCTCCACCTTCGAAAACATGTCTTTCCTTTGTAGACTGGCAGTACTCTTCAGGATGGTAAATTCAGAAAGCCTGCAAATAAATATTGAATTTTCACAACTCTCTTTCTTCGTTTGGGCAGGAGGACTGGCCTTTGCCTTTGTGCTTCCCATAGTCTTCAGCAGTGACCCCAGAAGCAGTAGGCCGACTCCCTCAGGACTCCTGCTTTTATCAACCAATTCCTTCAAGTGCTACAGGTGGGCTGGGTGGCACTTGCTGGCAGAAACTGCTGAGGTTTCATTTTAGCATTGGCTGTAAAGAATAGCACTCTTCCCAAACACTTCAAGAAAATCTTAGGTTGCATTAACATGAGGATTTCAGATAAATGCATTTGTCCATGTGATCTCAGCCACGGCAACAACTAGCACTCACATACAGCCATTCACAAAAAATACTATGGAGGTATATTTACACCCTAGAAGAATCAGAACACGGTATGCTTGTACCCACAAGGTTGCCTTTTTACCAGACCTATACAGGATTCTCTCTGTCTACAGACCATTTTCCCCAAGGAAAGAGAAGAAAAAGCCATGAACTTCTTTGTTAGTAAACAAATGTTTTGCTTTGTAATCTAAAGTTTCAACATAGTACAATGTTCAAGGTTTATGCTTTTAGTTATTAATATGCCTGTCAAAACACCTAGGCCGCCATGCAAGCATCCTTACTTATCAGTAATTCCTACTGAACTCACTGAGGCCTATTTCACTGAAAAGGCTACACTAGGGCAAACTTTGTATGTGACTGCACGTTGTATGTGTACAACCTACCTGTCTACACAGTAGACTGTGAATGATGCCTTTGTATTTAAACACCTGTGTTTTCTCCACAATAAAGGCTGGAGAGAAGCAAAGAAGAGGGGATTTGGTCCCTGCTTCTGCTATATACAAGAAAAGCTCATCACCTAAATGCACCAGCAACCTATATGTGTATTTGAATGTCTAGATAAGACTCAGCTGCTGCATGCCACTGAATGTGCTTTGCTAATCACAAAATATTACTGATAGCCTGTCAGGATGGCTGTCCTTAACACTATAACTATGAATACCATTTAGGGGTTACCAGAAATAGGGGAGGAAAAACCTGATTCCAATTTCTAAAGAAATCAATGGGATTATATTACATTGTTTTACCATTTAGCAACCAGTTCAATTGTCTACTTCAGTTTGAACTTGCAATTGGATTTAGGTTACAATGCTGAAGAACAGGTTGCTTACCTGTAACTGTGGTTCTTCGAGTGGTCATCTGTGCCATCATACACTAGGAGCTTTAGCGCCTGCGCGGTAGCGTTCGGAAACTTCTAGAGCTTGTTCGCTTGGCGGGAACCCTCCCCCACGCCGGTACTGCGCATGCTCCTCCCGCCGAGCAACGGTCTCTCCTCAGTTCTGTCGTCCGCCGTAGAACCTACAGGGACCTGAGAAAGAGGGGAGGAAGGGCGGGTGTGTATGATGGCACAGATGACCACTCGAAGAACCACAGTTACAGGTAAGCAACCTGTTCTTCTTCTTCGTGGTCTCTGTGCCTTCATACACTAGGAGACTGTGTAGCTTACCGGTCGGACGGCGGGTCAGGTCCTACAGCACGGAAGCCAACACCTCACGTCCAAACCGGGCATCTCTGCGCGACCGGCAGTCGAGCCTGTAGTGGCGCACGAAGGTCGATGGTTGGGACCAGGTCGCCACACGGCAGAGTTCATGCAGGTCAACTCCTCGCAGGAGGGCCGCAGAAGTAGCCACCGCTCTGGTGGAGTGGGCTCGAAGCAGGACTGGCGGAGGCTTCCTCGCGAGCTCATACGCCAGTTCAATAGTCCTCACCACCCACTTGGAGAAGCGCTGGGTGGACACTTTTAGGCCTTTCCGACGTCGCCCATAGCAAACAAAGAGATGCGGCGTCTGTCGGAAGGAAGCAGTCCTGTCCTTGTAGAAAGCCAATGCCCGACGCACGTCCAGGGAGTGGAGGGACCGCTCCAACGGTGTCGTCGGGTTCGGGAAGAAGGCAGGCAGGATGATGTCCTGGTTGAGATGGAAACTGGACACCACCTTTGGCAGGAACGAGATGTCAGGTCTCAGGACCACCTTGTCCCTGTGGAAGACCGTGAAGGGCTCATCGGAACGAAGAGCTGTGATCTCACCCGCTCGCCTCGCTGAGGTCACCGCTACCAGGAAGGCAGTTTTCATTGTCAGGAGCCTGTCATCCGAGGTCGCCATCGGCTCGAAGGGCGGCTTCGTCAGCTGCGAGAGCACCAGCGAGAGGGACCACGGCGGTAGCGGCGGCGATACCGGCGGGTAGAGATGATGAAGTCCTTTCAGGAACCGCTTAACGGTATCGTTCCTGAAGAAGGCCGAGGCAGCAGATCGTGGCGGTTGGTATGCCACGATCGCGGAGAGATACACCTTCAGGGATGGAAACGCCAGGCCCTGTTGCCGGAGGTGCAGGAGGAAGTGCAGGACGGTCGAGAGCCCCGCGGGCGATACCGGCTCACTCCTCTCGTTAGCGAAGGTCAGGAAGCGTCGCCACTTGTATTGATAGTTGCGACGGGTGGATTCCTTCCTGGCCGCGACGAGGACGGTACCGAGCACGGGATCGTCTAGTGCGATATCCTCCAGGCATGGAGGGCCAGGCGTGGCAGGTCCGGATGGAGGACTCGGCCGCCGGAGTGGGAGAGCAGGTCCGGTGTCGGTGGCAACCGGAGCAGGTCGTCTCGTGCGGCTTGTAGCAGGGGTGCGAACCAATGTTGCCTCGGCCAGTACGGGGCTACCAGGATCGCGTCGGCTCGGTCGGCGAGGATCTTCGATATCGTCCGGCCGAGCAGCGGGAACGGTGGGAACGCGTAGAGGAGTTCCCCGGTCCACGGAAACTGGAAAGCGTCCCCGATGGAGGCACGATCGTGGCCCGCTCTGGAACAGAATCGGCGACACTTCGCGTTTTCCCTGGTCGCGAAGAGGTCGATCGATGGTTCGCCCCAGCGGTCCCGAATCAGTCTGAACGCCTCTCCGGAGAGAGACCATTCGTGATGGGATGAGGTGTCCCTGCTGAGGGCGTCTGCCGTGGTGTTCTCCTGCCCGGCCAGGTGAACCGCCACGGGATGCGTGTGCAGGCGAATGCACCATTCCCACAGGTCGAGCGCGATGTCGAGCAGGGTCGTGGAATGAGTCCCACCTTGTCTGTTGATGTAGCAGACGGCGGTGGTGTTGTCCGTCAGAATCAGGACCGTGCGCCCCGCCACGGCATGGCGGAACGCCCGTAGGGCTTTCCAGACGGCGAGCAGCTCCAGCACGTTGATATGGAGAGCGGTCTCGTCGTCGGTCCATCTGTCGCGGACTCTGAGATCGCCGCAGTGGGCACCCCATCCATACAGGGAGGCGTCGGTCGTTACCGTCACCTTCGGTGTCGGCTGTTGGAAAGGCATCCCTGACATGAGATTGCATCGCGACTGCCACCATCGGAGGGATGAGCGGACGTCTCCCGGCAGCTGCAGTCGGAGTGTCTGTTCGTCTCGCAGGGGGTCGAATATGCGGACGAACCAGTGTTGAAGAGGTCTTGCTCTCAGCCTGGCGAGATATGTCACAGCGGTCGTCGCAGCCATGTAGCCTAAGAGCTGCTGGACGCTTCTCGCAGATAACGTCGGGGCCGTACGAGCGTGAGCGGCGGCCCGGATCAAGGTTTGTGCTCGAGACTCTGGTAGGTACGCCCTGGCGGAGGTCGAGTCGAGCGTCGCCCCGATGAAGTCCAAGATCCTCGCCGGCTCGAGGTGGGACTTCTTCGGATTCACTCGTAGACCAAGGCGGGTCAGGAGTGACAACGTCATGTGGACGTCGTGGTAAAGTCTCTGTTTGCAGGACGCCACCAACAGCCAATCGTCGAGGTAGGGGAAGACGGAAGCGCCCTTCGTCCGCAGGTAGGATACCACCGGGGCCATGCACTTGGTGAAGACCCTTGGGGCAGTCGAGAGTCCGAACGGCAGCACCTTGTACTGGTAACAGGTGTCGTCGACTGCGAAGCGGAGGTACCGTCTGTGCTGCGGGCGAATGGCGATATGGAAGTATGCGTCTCGGAGATCGATGGAGGCGAACCAGTCCCCTCGATGTAAGAAGGGTAGGATCGACGGTATCGTGACCATCTTGAACCTTTTGGGCCGGATGTAGTAGTTCACCCCTCTGAGGTCTAGGATCGGCCGGAGGGTACCGTCGGCTTTCGGTACCGTGAAGTACCTGGAGAAGAAGCCGGTGGTCTTGGCCTCTTGCGGGAGCCGCTCGATCGCCCCTTTCTGGAGGAGGGATTGGATCTCTTCCAGGAGGGCCGGACTCGACGGCGTGGAGTAGTAAACGCCGCGAGGAGGAATATCGAGAAACTCGATGGCGTAGCCAAGACGGACGATGGAAAGCACCCAAGAGTCCGTAGTGACATACTGCCACTCCGCTAGGTGTCGAGCGAGAGTCGGTCGGTCTCCGAGCGCTGATGGTAGGCTGAAGAGTGGGTATTGGTGGGTCCTGCCAGGCACGTCAAAACCGAGACTTTGTCTCGGAGGAGGACTTCTTCGACGAAGCCGGGCGCCGCCTAATCGTGCGTCTGGCCGATGAGCCGGAGGACGGTCTCGACTGTCCAGACTGGGCCGAACGCTGGAACGACGAGGTGGAGGATCGTCGCCAGGATGGGCGGAAGGTGGAGGCCCTGCGGGCCTGCGTGGCCGGCTGCAGCCCGATCTTTTTTGCGGTCAGTCTCGCCTTGACGAGATTGTCCAAAGCTTCGTCTGTGGACGAATTGAATAGGCCTTCACCGTCGAAGGGGAGATCTTCAATCCTCCTTCTGGTGTCCTCCTGGATGTCGGCCGGTCGCAGCCAAGCATGGCGGCGGAGGCCGACGGATCCCGCCATGACCCGGGAGGCGATCTCCACTGCGTGCCGGGAGGAGGCCATCTGGTGCCGAGCGATGGAGATAGCCTCATTGAAGATCACGGAGGAGGCTTGGCGGATGTCCTCCGGTACCGCCTCCATCGCCGGTTGCAGGCGATCGAGCACTTTTTTCAGGTATGCCGCGAGGCAAGCCTGAGTGTTGGACAGCCTGATCTGCAAGGAGGCAGCTGAATAGAACCTCCTTGCGTAGGCGTCCAACTTCCTGCCCTCCTTGTCCGGCGGGGTGGTGTGTTGCCTGCCGGAGCCCTTCGTCTGTGCCGACTCGACGACCACAGAGTTCGGTACAGGGTGATTAAAGAGATAACCGGCGTTATCCTTCTGCACCCTGTAGAGGTGTTCTAACCGCTGCGGTATCGGCTGAGCCGAGGCCGGTCTATCCCAGGCGGCCTTCACCAGTCTGGATACCCGGGGCAGGAGAGGCAGCGGGGCCGTGGAAGGTCGCTTCTCCTCGAAGACGGAGAAGGCTGGATCGTCGTCCTCCGGCTCCGCATCGGCGATCTTAAGGCCGAGGGTAGTGGCCATGCGGAGCAGCATCGCAGAGAACTGGTGGACGTCCTCTGGAGCAGAATCTGGGATCGGGTCCCCGAATCCCAGCGGAGGAGACTCCTGTGAGGCCGCCTCAGACACCTCTGACTCCGCGCTCGAGTCGTACGACTCCGAGCTCGGTGAGTCCTCTCGCCGCTCGCTTTCCGGCTCCTTCGTCGCCGCAGGTGTTGCCTTCCTAGGCTTCTCCGCAGCCGGGGCGGTGGTAGCAGCAGCGTCCCGCTTGGGATGGCTGACCACTGATTTCACCCTCTTGGTGGTGACCGGGGTAGTCTGGCAGGCTGACGTCGTCGTAGCCCGCTCAGTCACCACCGACTCCGTAGGGCGCGTCGCCGTTGCCGTGACCCTAGGAGGTGGCGATATCGCCCGATACCGTGGTGAAGGCTCCCTCGCCCTATGATATCGAGGAGAGGGAGAGCGGCTGAAGGAGCGGCGGTCCGACAGAGATCGGCTTCGGCGTCGACGGTACCGAGCCTCGTCCCCTCTAGGCGAGCGCGATTCGCGCTGTCGACGAGGTGACCGGGACCTCCGGAAGGTCTCCCAGCGACTCGGGCCACGATGGTACCGATCCCGGTACGATGGCGAATGCGACCGATAGGAGGCCGGGCGCTCTCTCCATTCAGATTCCCTCGCGTACCTGGCCACGTAGGACGCCGAGGTGTATTGGAGGCAGACGAGCGAGGTTGTTCCTCTCTTGTCTCCCTCGGAGGCGGCGAGGCCACCGGACGCTCGGAAGAGCGGGACCGGGACCTAAAGGAGGTCGAACGCCGCTCCGGAGAAGCAGAGGGCTCCCTCTGCTGCAGGTCGGCCGACCTGCGACGGCTAAGAGGGCGGTGGCGCTCCTCCACCAGGGTTGGAGGGTCTGCCACAGGCGAGTCCGGGCGCTGTTGGGGAACGTCCTCAATCTCATCGTCCGAGAGATCGACGGACTCGCCTCGCCCTTTGGAAGGCTGCTGAGTAGGAGGAGGAGTAGGAGGTCGAACGTCCCCAGCCGGGGAGCGCTTCTTCTCCTTCTTCTTCTTCTTCTTCTCCTTCTCCTTGCCCTTGCCTCCGTCCGGAGCAGGGCGCTTTTTAGCAGGCGTCTCCGTAAGGGGAGCCTCAGCCTTCCTCGCCGTCGAGGATCCTTTTGCTGACTTGGCAGCCGCCGACAGCTTCGGGATCCTCGGTAGCGCCGAGATCGGCGTTTTCGCCGGTACCGAGCCCGATACCGACGAGGTGGACGGAACGGCAGCCGCCGATACCGTCGATGGCGTGGTCGTCTTCTTGTCTGCCATCTTGGAAGTGGAGGTCTCGTCTATCGCCCGCAGAGACTGTTCCCAACAATAAGATTTGAGTCTCGCGGAGCGGTTGCGGAGAGTTTGGGGAGTAAAATCCCGGCAAATTGGGCAAGTCCGGATGTTGTGGGACTCACCCAAACAGAAGAGACACTCCTTATGGCCGTCGTTGAGGGCAACCTTGCGGCCGCAGGACACGCACTTTTTAAAGAGCGCGGACATAAGACGAAGAACGCCAAACTCCGAAATCCAAAAAGACGAAAAAACCGAAGGGGGAGTCCGAAAGAGAGGTCAAAGACAGTCCGAAAAGTCCGTAAAACCGTGAAAAACAGCAGGCCAAGCACAACGTGAGAGGAACAAACTGAAGAACCTTCCGTACGCGGCGGCGGACGAGAAAGAACTGAGGAGAGACCGTTGCTCGGCGGGAGGAGCATGCGCAGTACCGGCGTGGGGGAGGGGTTCCCGCCAAGCGAACAAGCTCTAGAAGTTTCCGAACGCTACCGCGCAGGCGCTAAAGCTCCTAGTGTATGAAGGCACAGAGACCACGAAGAAGAACATGGAAATTTCTGGAGACAACAATTAATAGAGAGGCAATGCTTTTTCTGAGGATCTTACTTTTAATGTTACACCATCCTCATGAAAACATTTCTTTCTCTCCCACACAAGAAATGGTTCTTGTCAGTGGATTGCAATAAGATGTGTGTCACTAGGATAGGATGAGGGTGCAATTAATTTTTTTTCCTTTTCCCTTGGGGTGGGTGTGGAGAGGAAGTGGACATATTATTATATGTGATTGCATGTACAACACAAGTTCAGCATGATAAGATCATGCTGTGGAACTGGAAATACTTAGGTGAATGACAAAATCATAATGAACACACTTTACTGTGTGTGATGTCTCATCTCATTCAAGCATTCAGTCACAAGCAGGTTGCTCCCTTTATTTCTGTTATAACCATGGTAACAGGAAGCTATAGCCTAAGGAGAAATCAGTGGGAACCTGAAATGTCAATCAGCAGGCTGGCTAATCCTCAACTATCAATGACAACTCTATTGTTGCATTATTTTCCAAATTTGATATTGCAAGTTCTAGACTGTAGATGTTACTTTGAAAGCAAGTACCACCACAAAATGTCTCAAAGACTTGGAATGACTACTGATGAAAATAAAGGAAAAAAGTGCAAAAACAGAGATAGAACTGAACATTAAGAAAACAAAAATAATGACCACAGACGATTTACATAACTTTAAAGTGGGTGATGAAAACATTGAAATAGTTAAAAGGTTTCCTATACCTTGGCCCAGTCATGAACAACATAGTCAAGAAATCAGAAGATTGTTGGCCATTTCCGCACTACACTCTTATAGCGTGATTATTCCACTTTCAACATCGTATGGAATCCTGAAGTTTGCAGTTTCAGGAGGGGCCGGCCAGCCCCCTGGAACTGCAAACCTCAGGATTTCATAGGATGTTGAAAGTGGAATAATCGTGCTATAAGAGTGTAGTGTGCAAAGGGCCTAAGACTTGAAAAGGCAACCATAAAGGAATTAGATAAGCTCCTCAAATGAAAAGATATATAATTGAATATCAAAGTCAGAATTATTCAGGCCATAATATATTCAGTTTCTATATATGGTTGTTATATATAGCACAACAACCATATATGGTATGGAAGCTGGACACTGAAGAAAGTTGACAGGAAGAAAATCAGCTCAGTTGAAATGTGGTGCTGGAGAAGCGTTCTAATGCATACCCTGGACTACAGAAAGACAAATGAACTGATCCTAGAGTTAATCAAGCATGAATTGGTGACTAAAGTGAGACTGTCATACTTTGGACATAACATGAGGCCATGTGACTCATTAAAAAATATGATAATGTTTAGTAAAGTAGAAGGAAAAGGAGATCACGCTACTGGGAGATCAACTCAGTCAAGGAAGGTACAGCCTTGAGTATCTAAGATCTGAGCCTGGGATTCTGGAGATCTCTTGTCATTTATAGGGTCACCATAAGTTGAATCTGATTTGATGGCAAACAACAAACCATTGAGAAATGTATGCATACTTTTCTGAAATAGATTTGCCGTATAAATGCAATCTTGGGGAACTGTCTACATTTCCTAACATTTATCAAGTGTTAGTTTCTCTTGAAGACAGCCCCTAAGGCTTTGTTTCACAATTGGTTAGGTCACTTATTTGTCACCTCATGGACCTTGAGATAGTTCTTCACTGTGGTCTCCCACACAGAGCCACAGTTACTTAGCTTTAAAAATATGGCTGTACCACATAGCTTCAGCCTATGACCTGCAATATGGTTTGAGATTTAAAGATACAAAGATTATATTTGCTGCAACCGAGCACATAATATCCAAGTGCCAGCTGCATACTCTCCTGCTGTCCTCCTAATGTAATGTTTGCAACTCCTATAATACCTAGTCAGCATGGGGCCTAGCTTGGGTTCTTGAGAATGTCAATCCAACATATCTGGAGGGTTGAGAAAGTGGTCTAGTTCAGTGCTTACATGCTAAACAATGTATGAAACCAAGATATCTTGAGCACGAAAAATCAAAATACATGGTTTGTCTTAATCCTCCCATTGCCATCATCTGTGGAACGGAAAGCTGATGAGAGGTCATTAAACCATAGAAACTTTAAACAAAATAGCATTTTACCGTATGTACCATGTATCATATGTCTGGGAATTTTGCTAACCTCCAGATTGTGTTTGCTATTGAGGAATGCAGCTAGGAGGGAGGGTGAAAACATTACCCTTCCAAATAAGAATTCTGACCACACACTGCCATGAAATTTTCCTTCAGTCCCCAAAATATCTAGTATTGCAGAGACTGAGGCCATTTCCATTCTACACTGTTACAGTGCGATTATTCTACTTTCATCATCCTGTGGAATTTTGGGGTTTGTAGTTTATTGAGGGCAAAGAGTTCTTTGGCTGAGAATTCTAAATGCTCTTCTCTAAACTGCAAAACCCAGGATTCCATAGGATGTTGAAAGTAGAATAATAACACTATAACAGTGTAGTGCGGAAATGGCCTGAGATGCTGAAAACTGTTCATACCTAGAACTTTTATACTTGTTGTATTTGCATTCTGTTACCACAAATCTGCCTGTTCCTGAATTTATAAAGCCAATGAAAAACAACTCAGAGAGATTGAGTAGGCTAAGAAGGCTTATTTAATTAAAATTCCTTTAATGTTCCAAGAATAAACCTTCAACCCCATTTTGATGAGATTATATTAATATTTATCAACAATTATCTGATTAATCCTTTAAAATTTCTCCTTCTAATTCTCCTTCCTCTTCTTCCAATATTTCTTGTTCTATTTCTCCATTTCCTTCTTCTGCCTATAGCCGCTCTCTTTCCTCGTTGGGGGATTCTTGTTCCTGGCCCTTCTCTCCATCCACAGTCATTTTTTGCATCTCTTTCTTCAATCTTTCCATCATCTCTTTCGCTTTAAATACTGAATTGATCCTGTGTCTCTGTTGTTTGTACGTGAAAGAGATGCCTTTGATCTTCTCGATCTTCTCCCATCTGTAATTGATCTGATACTTGGCCAGGAGACTTGCCAATGGTTTGTACTCTTGTCTCATCTTTAGTATTTGATAAGGTATGTCTTTAAAAATTTTGACATCTTTATCATCAACCTTTAACATTCCTTCATAACTGCGTTGTAATATTTTGTCCCTTGTAGCAGTCCAAGTGAATGTTATTATTATAACTCTTGGTAGCTTCCTCTCTTTTGCTACTCTAGAGGATACTCTGAACATTCTATCAATATTTGCTTCCATCTTGTCTTCATCAATATCTATGTATTCTGCCAAAGCAGAATTGATTGTACAATCGGACTGACTTTCGTGTTCCCCAGAAAATATGTCAGAAAATTCCCCAGAATTTTGTGTTCCCCAGAAAATACGTACAAATTGATTGTACAATTGGACTGACTTTTGTGTTCCCCAGAAAATAGGGCATCTTGTCCCTTCAAAAATATACATTTAGATTCCATTGGTTTTAAAACACGCATGCAGACACACGTAAAATATTTCTAATCTCTAGAGTTACACTGCTTGTTGTTTTTCTCCTCAGAGAGTTAAAATCTTCATCTTCAAGCACAGGCCAGCCAATAACACATTGTTTTTCACTCTGGTGCCTCTTTTTCTTTTTTTCACATCCTGTAAACAAGACAGTTCCTTCTACTGCTAAAAAGCATGTTCCCTTCGTTATACTGTAACATCCATCATCTTGCTTAAAGGCACATATTCATTTATTCATATTCTAAATTTATCTGTCAAAAACAATCCTAATTTTTCAACAATCTAAAATAATTCATTATTTTATTTTGGCCGTTATCAATTCTTTTGATAACTTTGCCTGCCCCTTTTCTTTGGTTGCCTAAACTGCACTTCATAGAATCTTAAAACTGGAATGCTCAGTTGCAGTGAGAGATGCAGTTCTTCACATATTTTCTTCTCAAAGGAAACAGCAAGCAACTTTAGCAAGAAAATAATGCAGTTTTCAAAACCTATTCAAAATTCATGACATTTTCTGTGGAAAATTCAAACTTTGTTGTTTTTTGCAGAAAGCAAAATTTTCTGCACAGAATATAGTATTGCTGTGCAGAAACACTATTCTTTGTCCATAAAATGCTGCTTTCTCTGTGCAAAACAACCACATGCAAATCTTGGGTGGTACAAGCCTGAACTATGAAGAGTTTCATCAGTCCAGCTGATGCTTCTAATCAGGATTTCTTAACACTCAAAATACAGGTATTTCAACCATTTTGTAAATATTTTCAAAAAATTATTTGCACTCCTGTTTTAATTTATTGCAATGTTTGAAATTTGAGGTGTAAAGAAAAATTTAATGGGGTTGCAGAATGCTTATATGAGAAGCACTGTTCTGATTTTGCCGCCCTTACAGCTACACCCCTGACTCTGCTTGCTAGGACTATCGGGAGTTGCAGCTAAACAACATCTTGAAGGCTTTAAAATTCCTAGATGTGATATATACTAATAGCAATTGCAACATTTTAAGCTGTAGTCCTTATATAGCCAAAACAGCATAACCCATGGACAAGGGAAAGATTTGAGGGAGTCCCAAGTTTTACACATGTAAAACAGGAAGGAGGAGAACCATGACGGAGAACTTTGCACCAAAGTGGCTCAGCATGTTTGTTTGGTGTTTATGTATGTAGGGAAGTCTTGGACTAAAAAACTGGGTGGAAGAGGGAAAGAAAACGTGTGGCTAGCATGCTGAACAGAGCCCATTCCATGCTGGCTGTTTTGTTGAAGACCTCACATGTATTAAATTAGCATTTAACAGAAGAATGAAGAAGTTTATTTCTTGAGTGCATCCATAATACCAAAGCAAGATTTCCAAGTTGTCCAGAATGAATGACTGTGCTGATTATATGAGGTCAAGTTGAAAAGGATTGTTAACACTTTTTGGGAACTCCCTTTTTGACTGCAGTCTGATTCACAAATACAGATGAATAATCTTCCTGGAATGCTTCCTTAAGTACTTCCTGTCCTTCTCCATAAAAAGATGATAAATATAGGGTGCTTCTATGGCTTAGTATTTGCCAACTATCAGGCACACACCCTTGGGTGGATTTATATATTCTAGTCAGAACGCTAAGGGCATGATCCAGACAGTTTAAGACAAATTGATTTAAGCAGGAGAATGAAGCAAATGTTTCGCCGTAGCCCATTGTAGCAATCAGTAAGACATTAACAGTGCTTATTAGCATTTTGATCCGCACCCCTATTTGTTTACTCCTGTTGGATCTACATCAAAGCAGAAGAAAGCCAGCCAACCTCAAGATCATATGGTGGGAGAACCACTCATAATCAAGCCAGCACTAATTATATGCCAATTAAGAGAGCTATAAGACAATTATAGAATGGTAAGACTACAAATATTGAAACCAGAGTTTTCAGATAAATACAGAAATTCTACGTTCATAGTCACTGTGCATATAAACGTAATGGTTCAAGCCAGCTGTGACAGATGCACTCTAGGCCTCTGACTCTAACATTGTCACTTTTCTTCTCCTGTATTTTAACATCTTTTGCTTGATGAAGAAGTCAGTTGAGCTTCAAAAATTTACTTGACATATTTTGTGCATTTCAATTGGCCAATACAGGTATCACTCTTTTGTGGATTTTGGATTTGTTGTATTTTGTTGCATGGCCAACACGTTACTGCTGAATACGCCTCCAAATTGTGGGTTTCTGAAATACAGGTCCAAAATGAGTCCCACCAGAGGCCAATTCACTAACTTCATTTGGTTCCTCATCAGTCATGGATTGGCTCTCCTGATAGCCATCCTGCTTACAATGTTGGTGTTGTCTGTATACTGCTGTCCTGGAGAAAAAAAATATCTCATCAAACTGGTCGTTTTACTGTTGAGATGAACTTCTTTCCAATAGTTTCTATACTGCAGTTCCACTTTCCCGTACGGTTTCTTAACATCTATGTAAATTATATACTGTGAGGTCTTTGGAAGCCACAGCTACCACAGCTTCTATGCTATAACCCAGGACAGCAGAATCTGCAAGCATTTGGCCCCTCTCAAAAATATCCTGATTTCTGTCCTTTACAGTGTTTCTGAAGCAGACTGCTTCAGCCATGAGAACTTCTTCAGTCAGAGCAAAAGGGGTGCTATGGAGGTATAATACACTTTCCCAAGCATTAAAGTTCACAGAACAGTTGTATATGCACAAATGAACTCTGTGGAACATTGGATTTGTCCCTTACACACCACCAAGACATTTCTGGCTATCAGTCACACAGTAGGGCCGTTTGATCATCTACCTTCCAGTTCAAATTTGGTCCACCAACATAAAATACTATTTCTTACAATCTCTATGATCAGAAAAGAACTGAGCTCCAGGCTTGGACTGGGGAGACCTGTAGTCAAATCCATGATAAATCCATAAAGGTCACTGGGTGATCTTTTGCCAGTTACTATTTTTCAACCAGAACTAATTCACACAGTTATTGTGGAACAGATGAGTTAACTACATATGTGAAGATCTGGGGATAAAACCAGAAAAAATCAGGAAGCTGTTTTTTTCTGGAAGAATTGAAAAAATATATATAATGGAATAATTTATTTCAGAAAGATGAATAAAATGTTTAAGACAAGATATTCACATGTTACTTCCCCAAAATCATTTCTAAAATGTGTGCTAGAAGACTTTTATGTAAGACTATGCACAGTATGAGATTGCTGCAATTCCTGATCGTGGTTTCCTTTACTCGGTTCATTTTAAGGAAATGGGCACATTATCTCTGCTTAATATTATTGAGAACTAGTGGAAACAAAATAATTTTCTGATCTACTAATGTTGATATTTTGGCCCTTTTCGCAGCGCCAGCGCTCGCGCGATGGAGGAGGGCGGCTCGCGCAAGAAGCCTTCTCCGGGAGGCTGCCGCTTCCCCTCCTTCCTCCCGCAGGCGAAGGAACGAGCGGGGAAGCGGCAGCCTCCCGGAGGCAGCGGCGGCTCGCGCGTCCGTCCATTCCCCCCCCGCGCGCGTGAGAAAGGAGCCTATCCCCTCCATCCCCCCGCGCGCGCAAGAAAGGAGCCTGTCCCCTCCATCCCCCCCGCGTGCACGACAAAGGCGCTTGTCGCGTCCACCCCCCCGCGCGCGTGACAAAGGAGCTTGTCGCGTCCGCCCCCCCGCGCGCGAGAAAGGCGCTTGTCGCGTCCCCCGCACGTGCGCGAAGCAGGACGTGTCGCGTCCGTTGTGCTAGCGCCCCGCCCCGTCCCTTCCTTCCGCAGGGGCGGAGGGAAGGAAGTGCGACCCGGCCGGCTCCTGACACTCCGCACAAGAGGTAAGTGCGCGCGGGCGCCGGGAGCGTTGCGCGAGCGCGGGTGATTTTCGCTTCAAAACGAAAATCAAAAAACCCGCGCTCGCGCCGCTTCAGCCCCGTGAGCCCGGCGGAAGTGGGAGTGCGTCATGCGGAGCGACGCTCCCACTCCCGTGAGGCTCACGGGGCTGTCGCGCAAGAAAAGGCCCGTGCGAAAAGGGCCTTTGTTCCATTTTTATTGGAAGTCCCCCTCGCCATACTAACAAAATCAAAGTGGTTTCTTGCAGTTTAGGCATTCCTCAAATTTCAGGACCTGGTAGCTCCATATGTAGCAACTAAATAAATAAGTTCAATTTGTAATTATGTTGTGAATAAGCTCTACTTTTACTATATTAAACATATTTTACAAAATTATATTCCTAAAATTAAGAAAATGACTTTCTGTCTGTAAAGAGCATGTATGTTAATACTGCATTTTTCCATTTTTCTGTTTCCCTTCCAAAAAAAGAGGAAAAAACATTTTTTCCCATGACTTCAACCCTTCTGAAAATGTTACATTCATATGGATAACCTTACATACAGTGCCTTTATATTACCAGAAGAATAGTGGGACACAAATGCAATACACAAAGAAAATAAAAGATTTGTCTTGTTTTCATGATAAGAGTAGAGTGAGGTTACAGTGCAGAGACAAGGAAATGGGGAGGAATGTATTGAAAAAGACCAGGCATATTTATAATCTGTTCTGGGCAATTTTTTTGGCTGAGGGACAGGGTATAAAAACTTTTTAAAATACAAAATGATTGAGTAAACAAGAGAATGAAGACAATAAGCAAGGGAATGATCCAGAAGTGAGTGAAGGAAAGCAAGGGTCCATGAGTATGGAATGTCAGTGTAAGGACTGCTGAGAAGGCAAAGGACAGAGGTTACCAGGAAGAATTTTAAAGGTGTTTTTTTTTTTTGTGGTTGTTGCTTTTGTTTTGTTTTTAGTAAATGTACACATTGGAGGGGGCAGGATCAATCTCCCATGTTAATTTGACAGTTTACTTTAAAACTGGCTGCAAATCTATCCTGCACTGTTACTGTGATGAGGCTATAGCACCTAGCTGGGATATTTTAATGGACAATGCTGTTTGTACATAAGGATGTTTTACAGTCTTTGTTCAGGGACATTCAGAACCAGACTTACCTGTCTTGCAATTGCTATATAGGCACATTTCAGTGAACAAAGTCTCTGACAAAGAAATTCTGTTTCGCAAATTTGTTTTACACCCACCCAGGCCCTCTCCTCTGTCTAGCTAGCTGATTTTTAGCAGCATTGGCACTGGGAGCCCTGTGAAGGAGCACTAGACTCTGGCCCTTTCCGCACGAGGCGAGTGAATCGCTCTGTGCCATTACTCACCGCTTCTTCTTGGCTTGAAGCAACGTGGACTCTCCCTTAAGCCCTCCCGCAGGGCTCCTCTGTTCCTGTGCAATGCAGAGCAGTGCGAGGTCTTCAGATCTGCACTGGTGAGGCTTACAAAATGGTGGCTTCCAGTTGTTTGTGGGTCTGGACCAACCGCTGAAGCTGGCCACGCCCACAGCCCACCCTCTGCTGATAACAGGCTCGCATTGGTGTGAATCTGTGCATCTGCACAACTGAGCAGGAACAAAATGGTGTGCTCTGGAAAATTGAAACTGATTTTTTCCGGTCTTCACATAGTGCACTGGAGGACCACTTGGGAGCATTTTAGATGCGGAACTAAGGTAAATAGTCTGAACCTAGTCTGATCCAAAGTGCGGACAACCTCCGTGACAGGACGCCTTGGCCCGTCTTGACTTCCCCGTTCGGAAAGGGCCTCAGTGTTGCAGCAGCAGTTCAGCATTAAACAACACAATAAAAGTTTGAAATGGGAAACAGGAGAATTCTTTATTGGGCATGAGTAAACAGCAAACCAGAGAGAAAGGGGGAAAAGAGAGAAGATTTTCTTACCAGCTACTACCAGCATGTTAAAAAAGCCATAGATCTATAACTGTGGGCACCAAAATGGAAATTATAAGAAACTGGAAGCTGATAAAAAATCATTCTTAGATGTATTTTAGAAGAAACTTTCAAGTGCTCTGCATATATGTTTTGAAAGCTTGCTGAAACATGTTGAACTGTCCTTTTTTGTGGTGTAGGAATTTATCACTATCATTTCCATGTTATTTATGCTTTTGGTACCAAATGTTCTGTTAAAGAAGAAGGAACACATCAGCTTCTTTAACCAATGTACACTTGTACATTGAAGTAATGGAGCTGCAGCAATATCTAGGAATATTGTGCAAGTATGCTCAGAGGTAGTGGAAAAATTCACACTGCTGTTCTAGACATTTCAGTGGAAGAAAATATGACCGTGCCACAATCTGCGTTATGAGATTATATGGAAGTACAGAATACAATTACAAAAGGGCATAAGGGCACCATTAATGTATTGTCATGCTGTGATACGCCTCCCCCCCTCCATGGTTAGCAAATTATCCTGCATCCATATCTTTCAACTCCTTCACTGAGTCACTTATTTGATGGTGAGACTGGGTAGCATCCCTGGCAGCATAATTTCATTGCTATGGCACTGCAGCAGTGATGCTGTGGCACTTTGCGTGGGTTGATGTTGCTGTGGCAACTACAGAGTTGAGGCTTTGGCTGTGTGAGGGGGTGGCTGCAGTAGTGATGAGAAGTTACTATTGTAGCAGCATACAATGACTTTGTGAAAATCCTGCAGCATTTTATGATGTAGGACCTAGGACACACTGCAGCAGAATTGTGAGACTAATAATACACAATACAGTAAGAATATATGGCACTAATACTATAATTATATATTCCAGGTCAGAATCTTTACTTCTATTAACATGAAAGACGATAATTGTAAGACCACAATCCCATATTCACAACACTGAACATGAACACTCCAGACAGTTTTGTTGCAAGTACCACTTGTCTGATGCATGTCTGATTCACTGTTGCTTAGCTGTTGCTTCAGAATTTTCTTTGGAAGCACATTATATTTTTGGCTAAATCCACTGCCCTCACTTAAAATTCCAGAGATCAACAGAACAGTGACAAACCATTGATTTAGGAGATTTTTCTCATGTGTGTTTGGATCATAAACTGTTCAGGGCTTTAAAGGTAAGAAAAGTGCACTTTGTGTTGATCCAGGAAATGAACTGCGAGTGAGTAACTCATCACAAGTGATATATTGTTAAACCCCCCAGAACTTGTTAACAGCCTAGGCTCAGGAGATTACAATGATCAGAAATTACATGAGCTATTAGCTCATATATCATAAAGATATCACAATAATGAAGTGAAATACTGAAGGAGAGAACAGTGGAAAAATTCTGGCTTAATAAAACACAGTGGGAATCAGCTGCATACCTGGGGACAGGTAACTTC
The DNA here is from genome assembly GCA_948474755.1 of Ctenosaura bakeri. NCBI lineage: Eukaryota > Metazoa > Chordata > Lepidosauria > Squamata > Iguanidae > Ctenosaura > Ctenosaura bakeri. The sequence continues at coordinate 80,462 of CAOLHI010002749.1, read as the reverse complement.
TCTCTTTCTAACAGCAGGTAAGCAGGAAGGGATGACTTTGTATGAGTCATGTTCACACCTGATTTTGGTTAAGAAAATGCAATGGCTGAAGAAGAGTCTCAGAAAATGTTATCAGCAGATGGGTGAATCGGCAGAAAAGAAAATGGTGCAAAATGGGTGCCTCAGTCCTAAGCCATACAGGGTTTTAAAGGTAAAGAAGAATGCACTTTGAATTTATCTCGGAAATTAAGCAGCAGTGAGTAACAGTTTCAAAGCAAGATATGATCTAATCAGTTGATCTTATTAACAAGTTAGTAGCTGTATTACCATGTAATTTCCAGGGCCAGATGAATTGCATCCTAGGATATTAAAAGAGCTGGCACAGGTCATTTCGGAACCGCTTGCTATAATCTTTGAGAAATCTTGGAGGACAGGAGAAGTTCCAGCAGACTGGAAGAGAGCAAATGTTGTCCCCATCTTCAAGAAGGTAAAAAAGAGGACCCAAATAACTACCGCCCAGTCAGCCTGATGTCAGTACCCGGTAAGATCCTGGAGCAGATAATTAAGCAGTCAGTTTCTAATCATTTAGAAAGCAACGCGGTAATCACGAGAAGTCAACATGGATTTCTCAAAAATAAGTCATGCCAGACTAATCTTATCTCTTTTTATGATAGAGTTACTAGCTTGATAGATAAAGGGAATGCTGTGGATGTAGCATATCTTGATTTCAGTAAGGCCTTTGACAAAGTTCCCCATGACATTCTTGCAAAGAAGCTAGTTAAATGTGGGCTGGACAGGGCTACTATTAGTTGGATTTGTAATTGGTTGACCGACCGAACCCAAAGGGTGATCACGAATGGCTGCTTTTCATCCTGGAGGGAAGTGACTAGTGGGGTGCCATAGGGTTCTGTCCTGGGCCCAGTGCTGTTCAATATTTTTATCAATGACTTGGATGAAGGAATAGAGGGCATGCTGATCAAATTTGCAGATGACACCAAATTGGGAGGGGTTGCTAATACGCCAGAGGACAGCATCAAAATTCAAAATGACCTGGATAGGTTGGAGAGCTGGGCCAAGGCTAACAAAATGAAATTCAAAAGAGAGAAGTGTAAGGTCCTACACTTAGGTAGAAAAAATGGAATACAGAAATATAGGATGGGGGACACGTGGCTAGACAGCAGTACGTGTGAAAGGGATCTAGGAGTCTTCATAGACCACAAGCTGAACATGAGTCAGCAGTGTGATGCGGCAGCCAAGAAAGCCAATGCAATTCTCGGCTGCATCAATAGGAGTATGGTGTCTAGATCGAGGGAGGTACTGGTACCACTCTACTCTGCTTTGGTTAGACCCCATCTTGAATACTGTGTCCAGTTCTGGGCATCCCAATTCAAGAAGGATATTGACAAGCTGGAGCAAGTCCAGAGGAGGGCGACCAAAATGGTGAGAGGCCTGGAAGCCATGCCCTATGAGGATAGACTTAGAGAGCTGGGTATGTTTAGTCTGCAGAAGAGAAGGCTAAGAGGGGACATGATAGCCATGTTTAAATATTTGAAGGGATGCCATGTAGAGGAAGCAGAGGGCTTGTTTTCTGCTGCTCCAGAGACCAGGACAAGGAGCAAAGGATTCAAGCTGAAGGAAAGGAGATTCCACCTGAACCTCAGGAAGAACTTCCTGACAGTCAGGGCTGTCCAGCAGTGGAATCTGCTGCCTCGGAGTGTAGTGGGGGCTCCTTCCTTGGAGGTTTTTAAGCAGAGGCTTGATGGCCATTTGTCGGGAGTGCTTTGAGGGTGTTCCTGCATGGCAGGGGGTTGGACTGGATGGCCCCTGTGGTCTCTTCCAACTCTACATTTCTATGATTCTATGATTCCACTGTACAGATGTAAATCTGGCTGTCTGTATAACCAAAATGATGGGAGTCACACACAGGCTGGATGTAGTAGCAAGCTTTGGTTTTTAAAGTTTGCGAAGTTTTCTTTAAAATGATGTCTTAAAAATGGGAACTCTCTTCACAATATAATGAGGACTGAGTGTACTCAGTAGCCATTGAGTGTTGATTATTGTGGTGGAGAGAAAAGAAAACAGTGTAGAAAGAAATTGAATGGACTGGAGAAAGACATGGCCAAGTGCCTGGAAGTGTGAACTACAATATTTGGCTATGGACTCTACTTTTATGCATTAAAAGTAAGCATACTGTACCTCTTTCTTATACATAGCCAAAATGGTTATCATGCATCCAGAAAAGGAAAGTATCAACAAGCCTAGGGCTAGAAAAAATGTCAGGGAAACTACAAGAGAGATCACAAAAACCACCCAATGAGTCCATGCATTCTGCACATACATACTCTGGCTTGTTAGTGATGGTATAAAAAGAGAAACTTGGAGCTGGGGAGAATGGCATATTCTGGGGGGGGGGAATAGCTGGAATCCTGAACAGAATTATTCCACACTACATTTTGTCACTTTTTTTTTTTTTACTAATTCCAAATTCCCTCTGTTTAGCAGGGATTGCAGTGGGCTTATCAGTCTCAGCTGACAGATGCTCCATGATGCTAGAGACTAATAAAGATGGGTCTATAAGCAGAGTGTGTACATTGTAGAGGAATACAGGCCAGAAAGGTTGAATTCTACACCCCACGAAAGATGGGACGTATACTAAGTTTTGCTCTTTGCCTAATCTGCAGCCTAAAGGGAAAATAATAGAGAGTAAGGAACTTGATATTTTGTTAAACATTCCAACTACACCTTATATCAAGCTATAACTGAATCTATTTTATATTACAATGTGTTAAACATATTCTCTTCTTTAATAAGTGTGTTCTTAAGACAGCAATATCTTAATTAGATAAGAGACAGATCACCCTGCAAAAGTAGGTCTTTTGTTTTGTTTTGTTTTCTTCTTTTATGGTAGCAATTCTCAAATGTTTTGAAGCTGTACCCCTCTCTGTCAACCTTTTGGGAACACCCCCCACCAAATTAAGTTTGCCTTTTGAGCTCTACTTTCCCCCTACAATACTGGCAACAAACTTGGCTTGACACCAGGCAGTGTCCTCCAGCCTCCCCCATCCTTCCCTGATGTTCTCTACTACTGCTTCCCAGGTGATGGATGAGAATGGGCATCAGTACTGAAAGCAGTGTAGCTTCAGTGATCTGGTCCTTCCTCAGTCAAACTCTGTATGGAGAAACAACAGATGAGGCAGCTCAAACTCCTTATTCCCAGTGTCTTTAGGCCACACACTTCTGTGTGCATTTCCTCTAAAGCACTAGTTGGTTAAAAAAAAAAAAACCCCGGAAAGGATGGTAGTGGATTCCCTGGCACATGACCCATAATATTGTGTGCTGACTCCAGACTTGCTCCTCTCTAGCAGAAATAAATGCCCATGAGGTTGTCACATCAATAATCAAACACTAAAGATGCTTACCTCTTATTTTATATTTTTAGTTTTAATTCAGGTATAGGCAAATAGTGAAAACTAGTTAAGCATACAATAGACTCTGTGTTAGAGGGAGGAATGATCCTGTTTTATAAAGGAGAAGCACAACATTCAAGTTGCACTGTGGAAGAAAAACTTTTTTGTAGTCACTTGTGGATCTTCCACCTACAATTTGAAGAACGTTATATTCTGGGAATGTGTTGGCTACTTGGGTAATTCTGTTCTCCCACTTTTTTTTCTTTCTGGCAGGGCTCTTTTGTCAATAAAGATAAGCACGACAGGCACATTTCCTTGGCATGGGAGATAAGCAACAAAGAAAGACACACTTGTTAGACATCTGCCTACAGGTGTTAAAGAAACAGAAACCCTGCCAGAGAAGTAACGAGTAACTCAGGTGTTCAACTGGCACTCAGTGGCAAATCTATCTAGAATGGTAGAAAATAAGAAAGTTAGTAGATCTTTGGATTAAGATTTGGAGGACAGATTTGCCTCTGTAGGCGTGAGGCTACTGTGTAAATTATTAAGTCTTGTGGCATAAAAGTGCATTTTTGTCTTGTGTGTGGTGTAGCCTCCTTCTTTGGAGGCTTTTAAACAGAGGCTGGAGGGCCATCTGTTGGGAGTGCTTTGATGCATAGCGGGAGGTTAGACTGGATGGCCCCTGTGGTCTCTTCCAACTCTATTATTCTATGATTCTAAGTTGGATACTGGTAGTAAACTAAACTCGCAAGTGTACCCCTCTCTTGTATGCATATTTGCTAACAAGGAGTTTGTCTTCCAGAACTTATAAAACGAGACATAAAGGAGCCTGGAAGCATTTTTGGAGAACGTAATGGGACACAGGGTCAAGAATGCTGAATTATGCAAGCTGGACTGTTCTTCTGAGTGATGAAGGTGCTGTCAAGGCAAAGATTACAAGGGGTGAGTGGGTGGAAGCTTTGCATAATGTAAACTGCCAAGACCTTAGAATAGGGAAATGTGTCATAGGTACCAATTTAATAGTTAAGTACACCTAAACCAGGGTGGTGTAGGCTTGCAGGATCTACTTACACACACACACATACACACAGAGATACACAAAATCTAGGATCCCAAGTTTGCTCTCCCCCAATACAAAAGCAGATTTTAAAGAACTGTGAGCCCAGGAATTTGTATTGAGTACTACTACAATAGCATGGGGCAGTGATCTGAGCATTGAACTGTGACTCTGGGGACAAGAATCTGAATTCCCACTGAGCTGTGGAAACCCACTGGACCACCTTGCCTGGAGGGGCCTTTCTGCACTACACTGTTATAAAGCTATTATTCTACTTTCAAGATCCTATGGAATCCTGGGGTTTGCAGTTTAGGGTCATTTAAAATTCTCAGCCAGAGAGCTCTTTGGCCTCAAGAAACGACAAACCCCAGAATTCCAGAGAAATGAAAGTGGAATAACAGCAGTTTAACAGCGCAGAGCAGAAAGGCCCTCAGACTCAAGCAAAGACCCTCTGAACAAATCTTGCCACACAGCCCTGTGACAGGTTTGCTTTAGGATTGCCTTAAGTCAGAAATGACTTGAAGGCATATAACAACTACAACCATACTGTATCAGGCCAGACTTCACACTCCACCACCGTATAAAAATCCATTCCAGATTACCCCAAGCCCTCAACAGTATAATGCGGGGGGGGGGCAGTCAACTTGCTGCTGCTGCTGCCATAGTCAGAAATCTTTATTTTAGGTCATTTCTGCCCGACACTGTAATAGTGCTATTCTTCCACTTTCAACATCTTGTGGGATTCTGAGGTTCGTAGTTTCAGTTTCTGGCTGAAAATCCTACAGGCCCCTCCCTGAACTGCTAATCCCAGGATTCCACAGGATGTTGGAAGTGGATTAATAGCACTATGACAGTCTAGTGTGGAAATGGTCTTTCTCTACCGCTCTTTCTGACTGTAATTCTTAAGCTGCCCCGAGTCTCTTTATTGGGGAAAAAGCAGAACGTAAACGAATAATAAAAATTATACTCCTGCAGGCCACCTAATACATCGAGACCTAGCTTTTGGCCCACCACTGCCCTGCCACGCCCAGGACTGCAGAAAGCCTGGAAGGAAATAAGGAAGATTCAACACCAGAAGAGGCCTCATATGCCAAGCAGCATTTGCCCAGAGTGACGGCTGTTTAGAAAGACGGGTTCAGACAGCAAATTAAGGGACAGGGTGTTTTCTGCCCTGTCTTCGCCTTCCCTTCACGCTTCTTGTTGAAGGGGGCACACGAAGCCTATCAAGGGCCATTTCCGCACTAGCCTGTTATAGCGCGATGATTCCACTTTCAACATCGTCTGGAATCCTGGGGTTTGCAGTTTCGGGAGGGGCCGGTCGGCCCCTCCCGAAACTGCAAACCCCAGGATTCCAGACGATGTTGAAAGTGGAATCATCGCGCTATAACAGGCTAGTGCGGAAATGGCCAAAGGCTTCAGGCGGCAAGGAGGAGGAAGCCCTTGATAGGCTTCGTGTGCCCCCTTCAACAAGAAGCGCGGCGGCCCGCCTCATCCCCAGCGAGCAAACAAAACAAGGGGAAAGCAGGGCGGCCAAACGACGCCGGAGTCCCCCAACGGCCACTGGCTGCCGCCTTCTGACGACAGCAGCGCGCGCAGGGGAGACTGGGGAGCGCATCAGCAGCGCTTACATCCGGGTCCCACCCGTCCCGAGCAGTCCCTTACGCAACCGTTAGCCGGAGCAACAACAGGCCGGCAGGAAGAGAGCGCGAGCAAATGGGCGCGCGGGCTCCCGATGGTCCCGCTCCCTCCCGCCCCTTACCGTCCTCCACCCCTAAACTAGTTGAGAGTCCTTTAAGCTGGCAGGAGCGACACCAGCCTTCTCCCCATTCCTCTTCGGCCGGCGATCCGGATTGGCCGGCCGGGCGAGAAGGCGGGCAGCGAGGGCGCTGCTTGGTTGGCGATTGGGCCGCGTGCTAGCGCATGTTGCTTGCGATTGGCCGGGAGGCGGGCCGGGGCTCGGTGCGGGGGGAGAAGCCATTGGTTGGAAAGTAGGTTAGTGGTGCGACGTTCAGTGGCAAGCCAGGCGGAAAGTAGGTCAGGTACAGGGGTGCTCGAGCCGGGCGTCGCTCCTCTCGCTGCGCGGCGCACCGCTGTGGAAGGGGGCGCCCACCGTGACCCCCGCGTCCTTCTGGATACGGTGAGGAAACGGGGTTCCGGCGGGGGCGGTCGGGGCGGCGGCGGCGGCGGGAAGAGCTGAGGTGGTGGAGGGGGTTCCCGCTGTAACGACCCGAGTGCGGGGAAGGGGAATTCCTCCTCAGCGCCTGGAGCGGGCTGAGGCGAGGGGCGGGGGGCTGGCGGGGCCCGGGGGCGACCGTTGGTTCCTCTCAGCTTTCCAGGCGGGGGTGGGTTCCCTGTGGGCTGCCGTGTCCCTGGACAGGTGGGCGGAGAGAGCCCCGGGGCGTGTGTGTGTGTGTGTGTGTTGTGCAGCGGCAGGTAATGTTGCGTGTGTGTTTGTGTACAGCGTGCGGACACGGGGGCGCGGGCACGGGCGAGAGACCTTGTGCCACAAGGGATGCGCTCGTCTTTTAAGGGGCTGCCAGGCTTGTCCTCGTTCCTTTGCTGCGACCGGGTGCAGACCCGACTTTTCTTCCTCGGGCGAGGGGGCGAGTGGAGGGGCTCTCCCGGTGAATCCCTTGCGGGGCTCATTCGGGACAAAGAGGGGGAAGGGTGCGCGTGTGCATTTCTCGACACGTTACCTGTTACAGAGAATGAGGGGGAGAGAGAGATTCCCCGTCTTCTGTGTCGCCGAGGTTGTTCGCTCAGGAGAGATGAGGAAATGGAAATTAGTTTCACTTCCTTTGAGAGAGCAGGGGAGCTGAGCCTGTTCGTACAATCTGGGCCATTTCCACACTAGCCTGTTATAGCGCTATGATTCCACTTTCAACATCCTATGGAAGCCTGGAGTTTGCGGTTTAGGGAGGGGCCGGATGGCCCCTACCAAAACCGCAAACCCCAGGATTCCATAGGATGTTGAAAGTGGAATCATAGTGCCATAACAGGCTAGTGTGGAAATGGCTCTCTTTTAAAAAACCCGTATAATGTCAGTTCTGTAAGATTTCTTACTTTTTGATTTGGGTTGAATTCCTGTCCGGCATGTTAAGGGATGAGGTTGACATTCCAACTCCATAGCCGGCTTTTCGTTTAATTATTATTTTGGAAAAAAGGTGGTGTCTGTTCAGCATCTATTAACGTCACAGTTGGCTGGCCTTTTTGCTTTCAAACTTAAGTGCAGACAGTGGAACAAATATTTTGAATTAATTTTTAAGCATAACTTATAGAAGCCTAGGAAGGAGCTAGGAGAAGCAAAAGGTAAAATGGGGCTTGTAGTTTCTTCAGGAGGAAACCTGTTTACTGGGTTCTAGGTCCTGCTTAACTTCCTAGGAATTGCATACAAGATATCATGTGTACTTCTAAATATATTCTTACCAGCTTTAGGTTTGCACGAAAGGGAAGTGATTCTATATAGAAGTAATTCTATATGTTGCAAAAAGTTGTCCAGTTTATAAGTATGAGCTGGGTGCTGTTTTAATGAGAAGATTTTCATGTTTTTTTGTGTGTTTTTGTCCCTCTAAGTCAGTGCTTTCCAAACTCTGGTTTTCCAGGTGTTTTGGACTTCAGCTCCCAGAACTACTGATCATTGGCCAAGGCAGCTGGGACTTCTGGGAGTTGAAGTCCAAACCACCTGGAGGACTAGAGTTTGGGAATCCCTGCTCTAAGTGAAAGAGGGTCCATCAACCCTATCACACTTCTAAAAAGTTTGCCACAGTTGTCCTCATTTTGACCAGTAGTGCATCACTCCTTCAATACAGCTTTGCTTTCCCTCTTTCTGCATGGTGATGATAATTTCATGGTGAGAATCTGTTATAGATGGAATGGATGGGATGGAAATGATATTCTGATCAGAGCTGTGAACAAATGCATCAGTTTATGGAACAGAGTCTTCCTTCAAAAGTCATACCCTCTTTTAAAAAGTAGGGTTCCTGAAAATAGGTCCTATGAGATATTTCCACAGTTTGTGCTTGCTCTGTAGCGTTATTCTGTTTGTCTTGAATCAGAGAGAGATGTTGTATTTGACAAGAGTGAGTGCAATGTGGAGATTGAGAATTAGTTTCTTACGTGATCAGATGCACTTAGGCAAGATACATTGCACTGAAACATAGCTGAAACCCACTGAATAGATGTAGTTCTGCTTAGTGCATTGTAATTTATTAAGGCTATAGGCCCAAGTCCAATTGCCAGTCCTACCTAGACTAAACACATTTAACTAATGAGATTTATGTAAGTGTTTACTTATCATTCAGTGGTTGATTAAATAGGTTTTCTCTGGTTGGGACCAACAATTGGATTTAAGCCATAGTCTTAATTGAACTTGATCAGATGTAAGGTCTGTTGAATTCCCCAGAAATCTGTCAGTGACGATACATATGAGTGGGACTGCAGGCTTACTTAGAAATAAGAGCCCCTCCAGGCCTTCCAAATGAGCAGACAAGTTAGCTCTGTACTCTTAATAGTCCCTATGTAACATCATTAAAATAATGTTCTGAGTCCACATAAGAATTAGTTGATGAAAGTTCATTGCCAGAGGAATAGCCATATTGATGTTCAGCTGTGTGTTTATTTTTTTGTACACAAGACTAGATGACTTCTATAGTTTTGCACCAAGAGATGAGCACTTTTAGCAATTTTGCCCTGTCCAAATTTAGATGCCCCACTGAATTTGGTGGGATTGAATCTGAATTCTCAGTAAAAAAATTTCATAGAGCTGTGCTTTAACAAATGTACAGCGAGGGAGAAGTGGATAAAAGCTTGATGCTTTCTGAATGTAAAAGGAAAATAAACTAATGCTGGATCAGTACTCTAGTGCTGTGGGGAAATAGTAGGGAACACATGACCACCAAATGCTGGTATTTAAAAAATAGGTTCCATAAATAGCATGGGCACAGGGCAGGAAGCATTGTGTCTCATCACTTATGCCACAGGCACCATCCAGTAAGTACCTACTGAACTCATGCAACCACATCTTATACAGCACTCACAATAGGAAAGAACACTTTACCAGCAAATCTTATTGTGACTTGAGTGCTAAGAAAATACAGTACGTCTGCAACAGAAACATTAAGAAATATGTGTGAATCCCATGCAACAAATTATTTGTTTATGTGTATATAGATGTTGGTCTTCTAAATTGATCATCTAGGAATTCTTGCATTTACTAAAATTAAAAATGATGGGGATTACATTTTTTTATAAAATGTGCTCAGGAGTGCAGTGAGATAATTTTAACACATCTCTTGATGTAGCTGTATAACTCTTAAAGTATATTATTTGAAGTTTTATTTGGAATTTTATTTGGGTTTAATAACCATAAGTTACATCAGTTATTTAAATTTAAAATGGAATAGAATAAATAAGGAAAATACTGCATTTGTTTGGTTCCTAAGCCTTCTGCTTGCTTAATATCATGATCAGAGCTGATCTAAACAAGAGGAAGCAGAGTGCTCCCAGTTTGAGAGAGGTCAGGTTTCTATTGTGTAGAGCACTCAAGAACAGGAGTGCTTTTATTTTTTAACATCGGCCTTTACCAGCCAAGGGTCCTCCAGATGTGTTGGGTTACAACTCCATTCAGGCAGGCAGCATGGCCAGTGAAGATAATGGAGACTGAAGCCTAGAACATCTGGAGGACACAAGTTTGGGAAAGGCTACTTCACATATTTGGATTCTGTTTAAACAAAATGGATGATATTGTTAAAACTGTATTTTGTCATCTTTAGAGATTCTGTGTGGAAGAGGCAAATATGCTGGGTTCCAAAACAAATCAGTCATTTTTTAGGGGAGTAAGCACACAGTTAGAAGTCTAATAGTGTATTTCACTAGGTGTTCTTAAAATTTATACTATACATTACAGGTTAAATGCCTGTAATCAGTAAAATTGATATGGTTTACAAGTGTAAAATTTATGGCAGTTGATGTGATAATTTAGCCCAGACTGGGAATTTGTTGAATGTTTCCCTCTTCCTTGCTAAAGTAGAGCTGGCCATTTCCTGAGTACCATGCAGAAGGATCAACTGTTGCCCGTAGGTGAAGCATTTCCGCTCTAGGAGGATCAGGCCACTGGATATGTTCATACAATATGTTCATGAGGACACTGCCCAGATATGTATATTAACAACAGTATATGATATATAGAGAAATATAAAGAAAATGTTCTGGGAAGTGTGGGAAAAAATCAGGGATGGGTAGAAGGATGATGGAGAGCTGTTGGGTAGCACTGTCATCTCCATATGAGATGCACTTTACAAACTTTAGTTCAAGCCAGTGTCAGTTGTGCCATGAACAGTTATACAAGACTTCGGTCAAACCTAGTTACTACTAAATAGGCAAATTTCACAACTTTCCAACTTGAGGAAAAAACAATAGCACACAGTTGTGCTATTTGTGTGCCAAATTAATAGGAACAAAATTGTGTTTGTTATCAGTGTATGTTATATAAATTAAGAGTGTCAATTCCTACTTGCTTATGTGGAAGTAATTCCCAATATGACTTACTTCTGAGTAAACTTTTTATAGAATTTCATTGTGATTCCATTGAATGCTGAGATGAAATAATACAGGCAGTACTATCTTGAACTTAAATTTTTTAAGTTTGTCCAACTTCTGTATCCATAATTCTCTGTCATTCTCATACCCTTAGCTAAACATTCCAGCATGTAATTCAGTCTGATGTATTGTAAACATGTAACTGAAACTTGTAAACATCCTTAATTTCTTTGTGTATCTGTACATTAAAAATATATCTAGTGTCATATTCTGCTTGCAACTACTGCATCATGAGCTGTTGTGTGGAAAGGGTAAGAAAGGAAGCCTTTATACTTCCCCTACCAAACAGTAAATCTTTCCAGATACATAAAAAGTTGGAATTCCACAGGGAATAATTTAAAACAGCCTCCAGCATAGGTCAAGAATGTGATAAATGAGCAAATGAAAAAAAAAATTAAATGATTTTCCACTTTGTAAAATGACAGTAAATGCTTAGCTGCTACTGAGAGACACAGAAAACACAACAGTTGCCCTGATTCCCTGGCATGGATTGCATGTGGATACCCCCTTAACCTGGTTATGTTGCTACTGATATTTATCTCAGTTTTATGTACAGAATGCCTGAAGGTAGTTGTTTTTTGTTGTTACAAATTCCAGCTGTGCTCTGTCTCCTGCAGCCCTCTTAAGATGCCAGTTGACACTGACTGCCGTCAGGCCCTTGTATTTTGTCTCAGTCTGACTGAGATCTGTTAACTGCAGGACCACCCATGAGCAGCATATTAGTGTAATGCACATGATCTTCCTGAGAAAGGCAGCTCCAGCACACGCTGTCTTCGTTTTGGAATGGTGACCATCATCTCATCCAAGAGAACTGCTTCTATAGTAAAGGACCGGGGAGCGGGGGCAGGGAGGGATCAGTTTGAAAAGAAAAGGTGTGTTGACTAAGCAAGTGTGCTTTATCCTACTTGTGAACTGACTTTAGACACAGTTCTTGGGGGCTGAATGAGATATTTTTCATATTTTGTTAAATGTATGTAGACCTGTACATAGAGTGTGTTTAGCACAGAATGAATACAATTGTTGCATGTACAAAGTCCTAGTTTCAGTTTCTGCCATGGAATTCTGGTTGTAGGACAAGGAAGGACCTGTGCCAATGCTCTCTAAGACCTTCTAGGTAGGGTTAATAAACAGAAGTGCTGTAGATTGTCGAAGGTCTAACCTGGTATAAAGCATCTTCCTGTATCCAGTGAGAAGCTCTTTGTATTGCTGTTGTATTCTTCTAATGTGTTTAAAGATAATTGGAGGAAGAATATGATTTGTCATTTTTCGTGTAGATACTCTTCTCTTTGGAGTTTGGTAATAGTTATTCAGTTTATACTGAGAAAGAGAAAGCTGAATATATTTATTTATTGCCTCTTGATCCGCCAGAACCCTTGAAGAAATGTGCAAAATATTTTTTGTTTGTTTGAATATTTCTGTTCTACTCTATACAAACAAACAAAAAAAAACTCAGGTTAGTATAAAAGAAAAATCTGCAATGACATATTAAAACAGTTTCTAATGATATAGATAATTTAAATAGACTGAAAACAAACACATTAACAAGTTGAAACATGATATAATTAGGACTCAATAACTTGATACCTGGGATGCTTAAAAGCAGAACAAAAATGTTTCTGACCTTTTCTATCAGTCTTAAGAAAATCATCATCTCTTCTACATTGGCTTGGATAACTAATACCTGAAACTAAGTTTGGAATTCCTTAACACTGAAGTTTTTGGCAGTTGGAACCAAAAACCCATAGAATTGTAAAAATGGTTGATAAATTCCCCTTCTTTCTTCCTCCCTCTTTCATAAGTATATGTATGTCACTGATTCCAGAAAGGTCAGTTTTCAAAAAACAGCAGCCAGCTACTTCCAGGTCATTTTTTCTCACATACAACTGCAATGACGATTAGCTGGCGTACACAGACTTAGTAACCTTTTCAGTCTCCAGCTATTTGAGAAGCTTGGTATTAAGAGTCTTAACAGCCACAGTGTTTCCAAGTCAGCTGCAAGAGCTGGAACAGCTTGTGATGTTGGTTTGATGCCACAGTGTAGTATGCTGGGTTAATTTCTAGTAGGAATGATGCCAGTGGGCTGCTCCTCGAGCGAACAATATTGCCAATGAATGGCATATCCTGTTCAAAAGATCTTATAACTTCATTCACAGTCTGTTGATGCTTATTCACAGCCTCATCTTAAACACATTGATAGTCTTATCCTGAGTATGTTCATTGAAAAGAGTATCCTAGGATTTCCATAGGACCTATCGCAGTGATGTTTGTGCAAACATTTTTTGAAGGTAACAGTTACTAATTTGATTGGAACTGACTTTTTTTTACAAAGGCAGCCTAAGTATTTTTGACTGTAATATTTGTGCTTCATTAGAATGAGGAAAAAATGAAGGAATATTAATATGGACATGCAAGATTGCCTAAGCCTCTGTGTGCTCAGGGCCAAGTTTTGCAGGAACATGTAGGTTTGTTCCAGTTTCCCCCCTTGTTTTTCTTTTCAGGGCCTGTGAATTTGATTGGTAGCAGATGGTGGTTCGGTGGTGTAAATGCACTTACCATATTTCCCAGAATGCCCAGGTTGTATGCAACATGCATTCTGCACCCCTCGTTACCAGTTTCTGGGATCATATTGGCTATCAGCATCCTTCCCAGTGTATCAGTCTTGTCTTTACAGAACTCAGCTAGCAAATACTTCCCTACAAAGACTCACAGACACACAGATTCCCCCTCCTCCCAGAGTGTACAGGTTTGTCTTCATGAGCAGAGGTTTCCTGCTGTGAAGAAGCCATGGAGAGAGAAGAACAACAGGAATGAGAATGAAAGATTGGCAGGTCTAGCCAGGGGGTTCTTATGCAATAATTGATCATTTAGCGATTCAGAGAGCCAGCAGTAAGCTAGAGCCTGAGTGGAGTGGATTGCTAGTGTGCTGCTGCTTTACTTTCAGCTTTGTAGTGATGCTTGTGAGAATCCTACTGAAGCTCCACTCAGGTAGGGAGGAAAGAAACACTTGGTTTGTTTTATTGTGCTGTAAAGTTTAGTGGTGAAAGCTGCCTTGAAGAGAAATTCTTTATTTTATTTGTTATTAGGTCCTGCGTTTTTCAGTCCTTGAGTGCTGCAGTGGACTCACTGTTCCTTAAGCCTGGTTTACTTTGCCTGTTATTTACAGAAAGCTGCAGAGCCAGTAATGAGAGAGCAAGTGTGCCAGTGTTGATCTTTTTATTTCTTGTCAGCCTCAGATTGAGGGAGACCAAAAGAAGGAGTAGTTAGGAGAACCAGTAACATACTTTTTAGGAGACGTTTGTGTTATGTTGATCACTAGTGGTAGTGGGCTGGGAAAGCCTGACAGCTCATGCTGCCATGAGCTAATGTGGTGTTAATTTCATTTCTGAGTAAATCAGCATAAGACTAGCTTGGTAATCTGTGTGTATTGAGATGGGAGAACTGAAAATGAATGTAGTTCTGAAAAGAGGTTTAATTTGCTTTAGTTTTATGTTGATTGAGAACTCCTAGTTACATTGATAATATATTACTCCCCTTTTAAGGAAGGTTGACTCTAGGCAAAGACAGGTTCTCTAAGGCTGTTATGTTTAGTTTTGCAGTAACAGTCGTAGCTGTGTAGGCTTCTGCCAAATTGTAGAAAAGGTTTTGCTCAATAAAGCTGAATTTATTTCAGCCTCCCTGGACTGGAATATGACATGGGTGTGTGCTGTGATCTGCATCTGAAAAAATATATACAGGCAGTGCATCTAGTCTTTTAAAACCTCTACCCTGAAGGAATCCCATTTGGATTACTGTAACACACTCTTCATGGGGCTGCTTTTGAAGAATGATTGGAAACTTCAGCCAGTACAAAGAGCTACAACCAGAGTTAATGGGCTTCTTACAGGGATTGTACAACTCACCTGCTCCAACAGTTGCACTGGCTGTCAGTTTGTTTCTGGGCACAATTCAAAGTGCTGGCTGTGCTCTATAAAAGCCCTATATGGTGTGAATCCAGGCTGTCTAATAGACCCTATCTCCCTATATAAGCCTGCCCAGACCCTGAGGTCCTGAGGAAAAGCCATTTTCTCAGTCACACAACTTTCATGGACTTGGCTGGTGGGAGCATGATGTAGAGTCTTCTTGGTGGTTTTTCCTAGGCTTATGGGAGACAGAATAACCCTTTCCTTCCTGCCCTCATTTGGAAGGCAAACACTTTTTTTTATTGTGATAGGAAGGGTTAAGGTTTTTAAAGAATAGGTTTTAAAGGTTGTTGTATTGTTTTCATTGAACTGTTCTTAAACTGATTTTTCTTCCTTTTTAGCAGGAGTTTTAATTTGTTTTAAACTGTTTTGAATAATTCCATTTAAATGTTTACATTTATATGTTTTTGCTATGTTGTATATGCTTTAAATTGTAAGCTGCTTTCAGTTGCAATTTTGGGGGAAAGATGGGATAGAAATGATGATGGTGGTGGTGGTGAAGAAAGTGGGGCCCAGTGTCTCCTCATAGCCAGTGTCAGAACTGGGCTGCTAAATAACTTAATTCTACCCGTACTTTTTCTGGCCAGCAGTCTAATTCTTCATGGCTGGCAATGGGGCCTCTGGGCTGGAGTGCATTCCTGCCCTCCCAGGCAAGGCTTCTGGAAAACTGACTCCCAAGAGTTATACAGAGCAGAAGCAAAGAGTGAAAATCAAAGAGTGCAAGCGTGAGCCATCCCATCCACCCCCCATCAATAGCTATGAGAACTGTGCAGCCAGGTTAGTAACAGAGGAAAATTACCTCCCTGAGTCCATTCCCATCTTTTTTATCCTTTTCCAGTGTTAGATGAGCAAGCTTAACAGAATGGTTATCTAAAAGGGTCACTAATGCAAATTACCCCTTTGGATACTGCTGGGCAGCTGTAAGCACTTGGCCATGATGCTAACAAGCTAGTGTGGTAGGTTTGGCGGCAGAGACCAAACTCACTGTACTGGCTCATTTCAACAAGTTCTTACGGTAATTCTGTCCCTGGCCTGTTCACGATACTTTTAAAAAGAGCCTATAGGTTTCCTCAAGTGTCCTAAGATAGTTTTACCTTTCATTTAGGACCAGGTTGCTGCTCCTAAAAATGTCTTACATTTTCCTTTGCATTTTCACTGAAAAAGGAATAGAGGTAAAAAAAAAATCTGTACTTTAAAAATATCTAGCAAATGCACAAACAAGGATACTTTTGTTTCTTGGCTACAAGTAGCAGAAGTTATTCTTTATTAACAGAGTCCCAGTGGAAGTTAAGAAATGCAAGAGCAACTGCTTAAGGCAGGAAGAGGATCTCAAGGCAAAACTGGAGGATGAGCAGTAGCAGAAAATGAGATCTACCTGGCTTTGTCTTTGGTGATGTCTTGGCTCTATCTCTGATTACTCTGCCCTGTGCCTTTCACCAAACATAGCTGGTGATAAAAAATATTTAGCTATCCCATCTCTTTGTCCTTACTAACGATTTCTGCACCTTGAGGCAAGTTTCCATTTAAAGAAAAAAGCAGTAGAAATTCAAACTAATGAGCAAATAATGGAGCTAGATTATCTCTACCAAAATAATTGGAAATTTCTTCTGAGTAATAGTCTGGAAAGTTCTGATTCGTTTTCCGTTAAGTGAGGTAAGATCAGGGGCTTAAACAGGCTTCCTAGTTCTTATTTTTCAACAAAATAGGTTCTTTGTTTCCTTATATCAGTCATTGTTGCTTTATTCCATCTGATTGCATAGTTAAGGAAAGGCCATTGTGCTGGATTGAGGATGCAGCTGTATTGCCAATTTAGCAAACAGTGATGACTAGTTGATATTTGTTTATTTTATTTTATTTTATTTTATTTATTTATTTATTTATTTATTTTGTTGTCTATGTGCTATGCCACATGTTGAAATATTAGCCAGTGATGCACTTCGGGGAACCTATGTCACTTTCCTCATGCTCCTTTAATTCTAGATGTATTACTTGATTGTGTGACATTGTGGTCCACACCAGGCAATCAGAATTTATGTATGCTGTTGTCTTTCGCTCTTTCTGTTCTGTCAATATAGTTGATAGTGGTCACACTTTCCAAAGAAGTCATTGTGGGAAGCATCCCAAAATGCTAATCACATTAGCCTGGATTCTGAAATCTTTAATGAAACTGGAAGATGTATTCACAGTTCATTTCCAGAGGCTTGCTGAAAGATAGATGCTTGACCTTATAGTGAGATAATAATTTTTATATAAATAAGAAGGAATGATGAAATACAGCATGCTTTCAGTATCAGCATATAAAGTTCTAAGGAAAAAATCTGAAATACCTCATGAGCCATGCATAACAATATTACACTTGATTCAGATATCTTGAAAGAGCAACATAAATTGACAGATGTTTCAGATGTGATGAGAAGACAAGCACACAGTAGAGGGAATACTGTGGTAAGCTGGGTCAAGTTTTTTCCTCCATGGGCCAATAATGCTACCCTTAACATAGATGGAAACACTAACGTGCTTTGTCGTCTTCAACACTTAGCAGTAAGAAACTGTGATTATGAATGGTGACACAACTGCTTCAGTTGGCACAGCCAGGGAACAGAGTCATTTAGATCAACGGTTCTCTGCCGTTGGTCTTGGATTTCAGTTCCCAGAATCCTTGGGCATTGAACATGTTGCCTGGGACTTCAAGGAGCTGAAATCCAAATCATCTTGAAAGGCAGAAAAGATAGGAGCTATTTCTTTCCCTTGCTTCTTTGTTTCATGCCACTCTGCTTGTTCCTTAGAAGCACGTATCTCTGGTGACCTCATAAATTCCAAATGTTAAGTGACTCTTTTAAACAATCAAATATATCTCTGTACTAGAAATGCATATCGAAGTTGTAAACTCTTTTGCTTAAGCAGAGTGATTTGTGTTGTTAACTGTTATCAGTATTATTGTAAGGAAAAGGCGCCAAATCCTGTCTAATCATGGAAGCTAAGTAGGATCAGCCATGGTTAGTACTTGGATTGGAGACCGCCAACAAGTACCAGTGAAAAATATAGGCTATATGTCTGAGGAAGGAACTGGCAAAACCACTTGTGGATATTTCTTGCCTATTTCTGGTAATAGTAAAGAAATGATGAGTCTAAGCCAACCTAATTTTAGGATGACGTGCACAGCTAAACTCTATACAGAGTGAATTGAACTCTTTTTCAATGGGGCTTGCTCACCCTTAAACTCATAAGACTAGCATTTGGATTTAGATTGTTGTATTTCTCAATGTACACACCTCTGGGATTTTTTTTGTTTTTGTTTTTTTAAAAAAATAATATTCAAACAGTATTTTATTATACCAAGCTAGTTTTCAGTACTGGGGGGAGTTAAAATGATAAACTTTGAAATTATTGTAAATATTGAAAATATTTTAAACAGAGTAAAATCCTCGCTATACTAACTTGCTATATTTTTTAAAAAACTGTTGCATATTTACTTATATGTATATACAGTGGTGCGGAAAAAAAAATGTTCCTAAAAAAAACCCCTACAAAATTCAAGTTGCTCTTCAACAGACATTTGAAGACACATACAAAGGCATTAAAAAGCAACTGCAATAAATGTTTTTAAGATTTAGCTGTTTTCTGCAATTCAAACTTTTAATATTTAAGACTGGGTTTTTGAACTTTACAGTAAATATTACCTGCCCACTGCTAGAATCTTTTTGTCTCCACTGATATCTGATACAGTACCTTCCTTGGAGAGGAGGGGAACAGGCTGTAGAAGGAAGAAAACGAACTCATTACTTAAAGAAAGAGAGGCGGGACGTGCTTCCACACAGATTCCTGACATTTCAGTTGGAAGATATGCAGCTATTTCAAAAAAAATTTTAATAGATTTTTTTCTGGTAAGAAAAAAGATAAAAATGTGAAAGCATGGAAGGGTAAACATGGACATTTTCAGTCAAGCATGTTGCTGTCTTAATCTTTTTAACATCCATGTTTGCACAGCAAAAGCCTGCTCAGAAATCCATAATGTGGTGCCGAGAAACAGTTTGATTAAGATGAAGGCAGATATTATCCTGGAAAATGAGAAAGAGAAAAAAGATGAAGAAAGAAAGGGGGAAATTTGATAATTTTATCTATTATACTTTTATTCTGCCTTTCTACTAAAAATAGTAAACCTCAAAGTGACTGACAAACATAACTAAAAAAACAAACCAAGCAATAAGATTATCATAAAACTGTAATCAGTAGTCATTGGAAATCCAAGAGAAAAGGGTGATGGGAAGGAATGGTTATTAATGTGCGATGGCGTAGTTTTCTCCTTTAATGCACTGGGATTCAAGCTAGTGAACATGGGACAAAAAGATACCTTTAGAATCTCTTGCTGAAGGTTCCTTCATAGTCTCTTGCTAGGCTCAAAAAATTTCCATGGTATATTGCCTTCTGACTTGATGGAGAATATAGGCTACATAGTTTGCTTCTTCTCTGTGCTGCTTCCTGTGTAGGTGGAAGTATAGGTGCTTCCTGCGTAGGAAGCTAGAAACAAGCATATGGATGGCTATGTAGCTTGGTGAAACTGGAGGAGGGGGCAAGAAATCAATGCAGAGGAAAGGGTGTACATTTCCAGAAAGGTTGGTCTTCCCCAACCTAGTGTCCTACAGATGTGTTGGGCTACAGCTGTGTTGGACAGAGATGCCAGGAGTTGCAAATTACGAAAACAGTCTTGTAGCACATTAACAGCTAACACATTTGTTTAGTACGCATAAGTGCCAGTCTGAGGAAGGCCAATTTATATGGAGGGGCTGTTAGATTAAAATTCTGTACTGACCTTTTTGAAAGACAAAAAGAATACAAATGGAATAACCCAAAAATTCTTTATGGAGAACTTCAAAGCTCTGTCTCTGTGGTTTGCTAGTATAAAACTTCTTTACTTTAACAATAATGTCTTCCAGTTCCAATATTTTTTCTTAAACTCTTTCTGGATTTTAGGCTATTTCCTGTAGAGATACAGAGTTCTCTCCTACTATCTAACTGCAGATGCCTTGTTGTGTATCTATATGTCCTGTACCTAGAGCACTTCTAGAACGTATTTAGTCCCATTATCAATTGAAGCTTAAGTACCCTTCAAGGATAAACATTTAGAGTTGACCAAGTAATCCTCATCCAGAGACAGTTGTTCACAGAAGATAGAAACTTGTGTTTGTTTGTTTACAGTTTGAGGAGTCCCAGCCCTGGCAGTACAATAAATAATGTACACAGAATGAATAGTGATTAATCTAAGTGTGTTGAAATAATTACTGTTGACTGATGGTTTTTAACTATTATAAATAAGTAATGCCAAAAATTACCTTTCCAGGTTTACTAGTTTAGTATAACCAGGTAAATTGTTATCTGTATCTCCAGGCAATGAAATATATTTTCTACATGATTTATTCTATTTTATGGTGAATCTTGAGGCTTGGCTTATTCTCAGTGCAAAACTGTGGGTTTATAGTTTCTAAAAACAATTTTCTGGGTGAGGATTATATGAGTCATTCTCAGTATTTATGAAATGTGATCTTTTCACATTATAATGGTTCAGTTTTTACTTCCAGATACTTAAAATATTTGAGATATTATTTATAAATTATATGCACCTTCTTTGGTTTTGATATGTAAATAGTGCTATCTTTTTCTGATTTATTGATAGGGTTTGTTCACAAATCTCTTTCACTAATTCACTAATAATCGGAAGTTTTCACTTCATTTCATTCATTCTGGACATGAACAAATGGTGGCTTTCTCATTAAGCTGTGATTTAAGTCATCAATTTTAAAAACAAAAGATTGAAGTCACCTTGTTTCACTGACCATTGTTCAGAGTAACTACAATTTCTCTGGGTTCAGATATAATATTAAACAGCGAGTAGGCCCAAGTTCATTGGCTAGTTCCAGCTAGAGTAGACCTGAGTGTGAAAATCAGGGATAGACTGGGGATTTGGTTAGTATACTATCTACCAGACTCTCCAATCAAGCTCACGGAAGTGGTCTCAGGGCTTTTATTGGAGTCTCCCAGACTTGTTTCTGGGCGACTTCAACATACCATTGGAGGCCTGTGTCAGGTGCAGCTCAGGAGTTATGGTATCCATGACAAACGTGGGCCTATCCCAATTGGTTTCAGGACCTAGGCACTCAGCAGGTCACACCTCGATGTGGTTTTCAGCTTGGAACATATGGTTCTGTGGACATAGGAAATTAATACCTCCAAGTTGTCATGGACAGATCATTTTCTGGGCAGAGCTAACTTCACAGCTGCAGCATGCCCCTGCAGGGATGGAGGACCTATTAAATTGGTCCATCCTCAAAGGCTAATGGATCCTTTGAGATTCCAAAAAGCCTTAGGGTTTTAGGGCTGGTGACACCAATTATCGTGTTGAAGGTCTGGTCAGGAAGTGGGGGGGGAAATGTAACCAGGTCTATTGACACAGTTTTTTCCAAACATCCTCTCTGCCCTGTTAGTAAATAGACTCCTTGATATACAGAGACCTTCAGGGAGTTCAAACAGGAAGGATGATGACTAGAATGCAGATCGTAGAAAACTTGCATTCTATGTGACAAGGCAAGATACAGAGAACATCTTTGTTCCTGTAGGGTGTCAATATGTGCAATGAAGAAAGCTTTCTTCTCTGTATATGTATTGCATCTGCAAATTCATGTCCAGCCATGCTATCCAGCATGTTGAAAGGCCTAAACCAGGCACCCTCCCTCTGAACCCAGTCTTAAGAGCCTTCAATAGCTCACTATGATGCCTCTAATGACCATTTCACAGATAAAATATCTCACATAAGAGCCAAATTAGATGCCATTATTGGAGAGAAAGTTGATAATGAGGTATTCAGTGACTCTGTGACTGGAACCATACTGGATCATTTTCAGTTGGTGAGTACTGCTAATGTGGACAAGCAGCTGGGGCAAGTAAGGAGAACAGCTTGTTTTCTTAATCCTTGTCTGTCTTGGCTGGTTGTCCAGGGAGGAGAAGCAGTTAACCTTCAAATACAACATATTATTAATTAATCTCTCAAGGAGGGGAATTTTCCATCGTATTTAAAAGAGGCAGTGGTTAGACCACTTTTGAAAATGCCCTCCCTGGATCCCCTGGAACTTAATAATTATAGACCAGTATATAGAATCATAGAGTTGGAAGAGACCACAAGGGCCATCCAGTCCAACCCCATGCCATGCAGGAGCACACATCAAAGCATTCCCAACAGATGGCCATCCAGCCTCTTCTTAAAAACCTCCAAAGAAGGAGACTCCACCACACTCCAAGGCAGCATCTTCCACTGCTGGACAGCTCTGACCATCAGGAAATTCTTCCTGAAGTTCAGGTGGAATCTCCTTTCCTGCAGCTTAAATCCATTGCTCTTTGTCCTAGTCTCTAGAACAGCAGAAAACAAGCCCACTCCCTCCTTGACATGACATCCCTTCAGATATTTAAGCATGGCTATCATGTCCCCTCTTAGCCTTCTCTTCTACAGACTAAACATACCCAGCTCCCTAAACCATTCCTCATAGGGCATGGCTTCCAGACCCTTCACCATTTTGGTCACCCTCCTCTGGACATGTTCCAGCTTGTCAATATCCTTTTTGAATTGAGGTCCCCAGAACTGGACGCAGTATTCCAGATGAGGTCTAACCAAAGCAGAATAGAGTGGTACCATTACCTCCCTTGATCTAGACACCATGCAACCATTGATGCAACCAAGAATTGCATTGGCTTTCTTGGTTGCTGCATCACACTGCTCACTCATGTTCAGCTTGTGATCTACCAAGACTCCTAGATCCCTTTCACACATACTGCTATCCACCGTGCGTCCCCGATCCTATATTTGTGCATTCCATTTTTTCTGCTTGATTGTAGGACCTTACATTTCTCTCTGTTGAAATTCATTTTGTTAGCTTTGTCCCAGCTCTCCAATCTGTCCAGGTCATTTTGAAATTTGATCCTGTCCTCTGGGGTATTAGCAACCCCTCTCAATTTGGTGTCATCTGCAAATTTGATCAGCATGCCCTCTTCTCCTTCATCCAAGTCATTGATGATGTTGAATAGCACTGGGCCCAGGACTGGTGCTGGCACCCCACTAGTCACTTCTCTCCAGGATGAAAAGCAGCCATTGGTGAGCACCCTTTGGGTTCAGTCCATCAACCAATTACAAATCCACCTAACAGTAGCCCTGCCCAGCCTGCACTTTACTATCTTCTTTGCAAGAATGTCATGGGGAACTTTGTCAGAGGCCTTACTGAAATCAAGATTTGCTATGTCTACAGCATTCCTTTCATCTATCAAGCTTGTAACCCTATCGTAAAAAGAGATAAGATTAGTCTGGAATGACTTATTTCTGAGAAATCCATGTTGACTTTTAGTGATTAAAGCACTGCTTTCTAAATAATTACAAACTGACTGTTTAATGATGTGCTTTCCTGGTATTGATGTTAGGCTGGCCAGGCAATAATTATTTGCGTCCTCTTTTTTCTTTTTTGAAGATGGGGACGACATTTGCCCTCCTCCAGTCTGCTGGGACTTCTCCTGTTCTCCAAGAGTTCTCAAAGATTATTGGTTTAGGGAGCTGGTTCAGAAATGACTCCTGCTAGTTCTTTTAATATCTTTGGATGTAATTCATCTGGCCCTGGAGACTAATTTAGCCAGATATTCCTGTATTACTTCCCTAACTATTCTGTGCTGCATTTCCCCTCCTTCCTCATCTACTCCCCACCCCCCAGATTGAGTGCTTCTATCCTTTTGGGAGGAAACTGAGGCAAAGAAGGTGTTGAGTAGTTCTAATCTTCTTCTTTTGGGTAAGGTGATCAAGAAGGCGGTTGCCTTCCAACTCCAGGTAGTCTTGGATGACACACACTTTCTTGACCCATTTCAAACTGCCTTCAGAGCAGGATATGGAGTTAAGACTGCTATGGCCACCTTAGTGGATGATCTCAGTCTTAGCTTTGATGGGGGAGTGTCTCCCTGTTGGTACTTTTAGACCTCTCAGTGGTGTTGGATATCAACCATGGTATTCATCTGGATCTCCTGGTGATGGTGGGGGAGACTTAGGAATCAGAGGCACTGTGTTGCAGTGGTTCTAGTCTTACTTCTCAGGTAGGTTCCAGATAGTGGTATTTGGGAATAGCTGCTCCTCAAAAAAGGAACTGTTATATGGTATACCACAAAGCACCATTCTATCCCCAGTGCTTTTCAACATGTACATGAAACTGTTGGGAGAGATCATCCAGTGGCATGGGACAGGGTGTTATCAGTATGCTGATGTCATCCAAATATATTTCTCCATGCCTTCAAAAACAGTCTGAGCTAAGGATAGCATGGCCATTTCCGCACTAGCTTGATATAGTGCTATTATTCTACTTTTAACATCCTATGGAATCCTGGGGTTTGCAGTTCAGGGAGGGGCCTCAAAGGCCCCTGCCTTTGTAGCAGGTAACAGGTTGGATGAAGAAAAACAAATTGGAGTGGAATCTAGACAAGACAAAGGTGCTTAATATTAAGGGTCCTAATCTAAGGTTGGAGGTGTGTCAGCCAGTTTGGGATAGGATCACACTTCCTCTGAAAGACTGTTTACAGCGTGAGAGCACCCAGAAGTGCTTATTATCAACTTCAGCTGATACGTCAACTGCACCCTTTCCTAGAATTGGAAGACCTAAAGAGGATAGTGCATACATTGGTAACTTTAAAGTTGGACTTCTGAAATGCACTGTACATTGGGCTACCTTTGTACCAAGTTCAAAAACTCCAGCTGGTCCAAAATAGGGCAGCCAGATGAGTTACAGATACATCAAGGAGTGAGCATATCATACCTATATTAAAATCAACCCACTGGCTGCCAATGAGTTCCCAGGCAAAATACAAAGTGTTGGTTATTATTTTTAAAGTTCTACATGGTTTTGGGTCCAAGTTAACCTGCAGGATCACCTCCTCCCATACATTCCACCCTGTACACTCAGATCCCCTAGGGACCATTTACTTAAACCAGCAAGGACTAGACTGGCAACAGTCACCCAGAGGACCTTTTCATTGCCTGCCCTAGACTATGGAATGGTCTGCTGGAAGAGATTCAGCAGTAAACATGCTGTCCGAACCTATCTCTTCCAGCAGGCATACCCAGTCAGTTTTTAGCTATGTATTTTAAATTGGTGTGTTTTTATGTGTTTTACTTGTCTTTTAATCTATGTTGTACCCTGCCTGGAGCCTTGGGGGGGAGCGGGTAAGCAATAACAATAAAAACAAAAATAACAACAACAATATAATGTTGTTGTTGATGTTATATTATCAGTGGGATTTCCTTACTGCTGACTTATGATTTAGCAGCTAAGTCAGTGAATCTATTTTTGGTGGAACTAGCAACTAGATTTAGGCCATCATGATCTACATTGTGATTTTCACATCTTGAGCCAGAGGGGACAGGGTAGTACAGCTGACAAGTCTGACACTTGTTTCTGTTAAAATAATCATATTATGTTTGCTGGGTTTGCAAGTGACAAAATTCTCGGGGAACTGTTCACATATAAGCAGTCAAATACTTTTTCTTTTGAGTGAGAACCTATGATGACAAAAAAAGTAATTTGATTGATATGCTCCTCAGCTTGTGTGAATGGAACCCCTTGATGATTTTGTGCTGTGATTTGCACTCTATGTGACTGCATCTGAGTCACAATAGCTTAAGGATACACTTCATAAACTGCTCCCTCTGAAGTCCTAGATTTAAATTAGCTTAGTCCCATTAAATTCAGTAGCAATGTAAATCCAACTGTTCTGATTTAAAATGTTTAGATAAAGTAAGCTGGCCTTGCTCCTACTGATTGTAAAAATATGATTAAAATAATACACATTGCAATGAAAACATTAAAGTGACACCATTGTAATAAAAATAGAGAAGGCAGAAAATATAATACAAGAGGCAAAATCATCTTTGTGAAATATGTGAGTAAATAAAAGCTGTGAGCTAGTGTTGAAACAATTGCATTGCTGGCTCTGGCACCAGTTATATCTCCATGAAAAGAGTACTCATGATTGTGGCACCAGGAAAAAAAAAGTTTCATTGTTGACATATAATCTTGATCCAAGCTACTTGAAAAAGACCTTCCCAGCTAATATTGGTGGATCTGGTTGGATACAGCCCTATGGTTTGTGCAAACTATAGTTTATAAGCAAATGTGTCAAAATACTCTTTGATCTGATTTGATATCCTAGTTTGTTAATTACCTGTAGTTTGCATAAACAGCAGTTTTCCATATTCATACAAAACTGAAAACTGCAGTTTGTTGCCGACTATGAATGGAAGCTCTTAATCCCTCTTTTATATATATGAACAAAAGGAAGGAAGCCTGAAAATTCTGCTTGATCATTTTCATCATCACAAGCTATAGGTTTCCTTTAGGACCAGTGTATGAATTTTTGGTTCTGAGTTTCAGAACACATGGTCAGCTGCACTAATGAGTGTTATACCAAAATGTTTCAAATTTTGCCTTACTGGTTTTGATTGTTGAGCAGTCTTGGAACATCTGCACAATATATTACAATTAATTTTAAAATAAATGGAAACATAATATGGGCCAGTGCTATATAGTGGTTTGAGGGTTGGCGTAGGATCTGGAGACCAGGCTTCAAACCCCCACTTGACCATGGAAACCCACTGTGTGACCTTGGGCAAGTCAGTATCTGAACAAATCTTGTCAAGAAAACCCTGTGATAGGTTTGTCTTAGGCTTACCGTAAGTTGGAAACAACTTGAAGGCACAGAACAACAAATAATATGGTTAGAATTTGCTCTTAATTGGATAAAATAAATGAAGAAGACAGAGTAGAGCTGAGGGTAAAATTGCAGGGAATTGTCTTAAGACTCCTGCCTCCTTAAAAAGGTGGTTCTATTAGATTTCCCTTGATTTCCTACCCGAGTCACTAAATCCTGCTGTACTGGAAGGAGAAGGGTATATCTGGCAGAAAAGTATGAGCCTTTTCTTATGCTTTATGTTTTTGGGTCCAACCTGCTATATAGGCTTGGAATCCTGAAAGTACTCCAGCTTCAGATTCCCCACAAAGATTTGTCAGTTAGGCCTTTTGAGTAGCCTTGTAAGTACAGCTTTCCACTCAATTAGTTTGTTCAGTGGAGAGGCTGACGAGCTGTGGCGACTGCTATAGTCCTTCTGTGTGTATTTTGTGTGTCTACACAGACACAACATAAAGAGCATTGTGGTCGTCTGGTGGGTCACTGATGGACAAATTTTATGTTCACTGAAGCTTAAGTTTTATCTACTAAGACAATGCATATATATTTGGGTAGTTCCAGCTGTGGTAGTTCAGTTAAAATTTACTTCTTCATATGTTGATGAAGAAGCTTTGAGGTGTCCTGATTCATGTGGCAGATGATAGCATACACCTCTGTCTGAAGTTTTAGATTCCTAAAGCCAGTTGGATCAAATAGTACAGGACCAGGCAGATCAGTGATCTGACTTCCTGCAAAACAATTTCATATGGTTGTATGATGCATTTTTTACCTACAGTTATGTATTTGCATAATTAATATGTGAAATTCATAGTTGAAGTTTTCTGAGGGCTTAAATTAGAAGTAGGGTCACCTACAACGTTGCAAACTGGCTATGTTGAAAATTTATGTTTCTTTGCTGTTGCCTAAGGCTGAATGATTGTTGTAATTGGCGTTGTGAAGCATGAATAATAGACAATCTTTGTTAAATGGTAACTTGCCATAGCATATTTCTAAACCTTTGGATAGTGGATTCTCCAGGTCATCTCCTCATATGATGACAAATAATTTAGCACATATCTGCATCCAATCAGAAATCCAGAGAAGTGTCGAAATCTTCTTTGGTGCTACAATGAGTTGATTGCCATTTGATTTAGCATACGTTAAGTTTAACTTCCAGTGAAACTACATTTCTGTTGAGCTCACAGCTCCTTCCTATGGATGTCTGTTCAGCCATATAGTATAGGTAGTTTGTTGTTGCTGGTAGTGCTATAATGATCATTGTAGTAATCAGTTAATCCAGTACTTTAGGTGTAGTTTCCTTCTCTTCCGACATTTTTCAGTCTGTGTATAAACTGGGGTGGCCTGAAATATAGCCCTTTTCTGAACAGCAGATGAGTAAACCCCAGCTGATGTTTGTGTATTAATAAAGCCACTGCTCAGTGCAACTAAAGCTAAACAATAAAGTGAATAATTGTTTGCTGATATCTATTGATAATTTATTTTGTAGTAGAGTTGGGATTTGTTGTTGCATCCGTTTAAATTGCTTTAAAGCAGTATATAAATCTTTACACTTGTGAAAGTCTTAAACCTTCAAAAATTTGGTAGCTGGTTAGGGGAGAATAAATAGGTGGAGGGGGAATGGACAACTCTGTTCTTCCTTCTTCAGCCCACTTCATTTCTATTCTGGCCTATCTGGTTTATTTGCTGAGCAAAGAAGAGGAATGGAGTGTTTCATCTTTCCTCCCCCAGCTTTCTTGCTTGCTTGGAATTCTTTGTCATCTGTGGCTATCAGGCTGCTGGTATCTGTTAGATGTTCTGAAAGTGTAACTTCTCTAATGCTTTTACTGCCAAATTGTCTCTCTGGTAGATGGAGGTGCCTTCTTTTTATCCTTAGAGGATCATATCCGTAAGGATGACTTATTCACAGAAACTGTTTCTGCACAACTCACTGTGGCTGGACTGGGTTTGTCTGATGTGTCACGAAGTTCACACATTTTCATCTTTTTTATTTTATCATATATTCTCGACATCTGTCTTCTGTACTTTGTGTTAGTGTATCAGAACACTTATCAGATCTGGCTTCTTACTGAAAATTGGAATGGTTAGATGCCTTCAATAGACTCCTATAAAATCTTTGTAAACTGCAGTATGTTAGTACAGTGGCCCCTCCACTTCATGAGAGTTTGGGGCGTAGGACTCTCGTGAAAGTTAAAAAAAACTGTGAATAACTCACCCCTCACCCAAGCAAGCAAGGGAGGGAATGGACACACATGCCTTCCCTTCCTATACTCACCCTCCCATTCCCTTCTGGAGCTCTCCCTTCCATTCCCTTGCCTTTTGCCTTGGTGTGCATGCCTGCCTTCTCTGCACCTCTGTGCCTGGGCAAAAGGCAAGGGAATGGGAGGGAACATGGGTGATAAAAGCACACACATACTTTCTTTCTCTGCACCCCAGGGCTGCCCCTTTCCATTCCTTGCCTTTTGCCTGGGTGTGCATGCCTGCCTGCTCTGCACCTCTGTGCCCAGGCAAAGGGAATGGGAAGGGGGAGCCCTGGGGTGCAGAGAAGAAATGTGTGTGTGTGCCTTCCTTCTCTGCTCCTTCCTTCTCTTGCTTCTTAATTACTGTTGCCCCTGCTACTCTCCCTTCTCTTCTCCATATTGTTAATTGTTCCCTTTCTACTGGTTCATTTCCTTCTGAATTTAAAAATACTACTGTTTCTCCAGTTCTTGAGAAGCCTTCACTTGATCCATCTTCTCTTTCTAAATGTCGCCTGTTTCACTGTTGCCTTTCCTCTTGGAAGTTTTTGAACATGGTGTTTATGTATGTTGCCTTGACTTTCTTTCTCATATTTCTGTAATGTATCCCTTTCAATCAGGATTTCGTCCTTTGCAGTCTATGGAGACAGCTCTTGCGAAAATCAAGGATGATCTCTTTCAAGCTAAGTGAAAAGGTCTTATTCTCCTTGATCTCTCTGCAGTCTTTCACAGAGTTGATCATGCTTTTTTGTTGGAGTCATTTCATGACCTGGATTTACTGATTCAGTCCTTAGCTGGTTGTTATCTCTCAGGTCAGTCATTTAATGTTGTTGCTGGAGGCAACCCCTTTCTGTTGGACTTCCACAAGGTTCTGTTCTAGGCCTTTGTTGTTTTCTCTTTACACACTATCTTTTGGTAATGTTATCAGCTTATATGGTTTTCAATATCATCTTTATGGTGATGAAAGTCAGCTTTCTTTCTCCGCTCCAGAGGTCTCTTCTGACATCAAAATGTTGTATTATAGCCTGACTTTCAGATAACTCATCATGAATGCTTCACCATCACCTAAATCTTAGACAGAACTACTTATTTTTTCCTCCAAAACCTTCTTTACAGCATATTTTATCTATCTCTATTAATAGTGTTCCTATTTATCCATGTGAAGGAAGGACCTAGTCTTGGTTTTTACTTTTCACTTTCTTTGTCTTTTATTCCTTACAATGAGGCTGTAGCAAAGTCACGTTGATCTTTTCTTTATTAAATTGTCAAAATCATATCTTTTCTTTCTGCTTCCTCTGCTAAGACATTATTAGTTCATGCTTTGGTCATTTCCTGCCTTCGTTATTGTAGTCTTCTTTAGGCTGGGTTTGCATTATCTCACTTTAATCTTCTGGGTAGGTTTTATTCAACATTCTGGCCTGTCGTTACCCCATTTCTGATATCTCTTAATTGGTTACCCATTCCTTCTAGAGTTCAGTACAAACTGCTTGCTTTCATAATCAATGCCCCCAAACAACCTAGCTCCCCCTGCCTTTCAGCCCTTACTTCTTTTTTACCAGCCTGTTTAAGATCTAGGAACTCTAGGCTTCTCACCCAACCAGTGGTTTCCCTTTCTTTGTCTTGGCTTCATCTTTTTTCACTCTTTGTTCCATATTCTTGGAATTGTCTTAACTAGACATTTGTGGACTGCTCCTTCCCTTGTTATTTTTAAATCTTAATAAAAAACTTGATTATTTTCCAAAACTTACAGAATTTTAGTTTAATATTGTTTTGTAATCTTGTATATTTTGATTACATGTATTTATCAGTTTATATATTTTTGTATTTTCTTTGTATTTTATCAACAGATTGTTTTGCAATTGTATGGTATAGTTTTATTATTCAATCTGTTCCTGTGTGTGTGTATATATGTACATATATATTTTAGATTGTATACTTTTGGCAGGGCCAACTGTTTTTTGGTTGTTTTACTTGTAAAGTGCCATGTACATTGATGGTGCTGCATAAGTAAATGATAATGACGGTGATAAATAAAACTCCGAAGCCTTTCAGGTAGAAGTTATATCTTAAGAACATCTCTGAGTAAAAAGGTTTCTGCATGGTACATTTTCTCGGTAGGGCCATTTTGTGAGAGGAGCAAAGGATCCAGCAGGAACTCTTCTCCTTTCTGAATTGTTAGTTTTTTGTGAAACTGGTCTAGAATAGAAATAGTGTTAGTTAAGAAGTATGCACAATTTGTTTTATCATTCCTCATACATTAGGAAAACTTAATAGAATATATTTTATACAGTATTTTTGAGTTCAAACGTTAAACTGCATTGATAAATGCTACCTAGGGGAAAAAGTTGTTGAATGTTAGTGGAAAAGTGATGCATTCTAGACATTTAGCACCCTGATGATTGCTACTTTACTTTTGGGAAGTAATGAAAAACGGATGTACAGAATGGGCAAACACACATGTAGATATTTTCTGTACCTGAGGAGGGAAAGCCATATAGTAGATTAGGATGCCTGCTGAAAGAATTCTCTTTAGTTGTGCAAGGAAGAGCGCAAGTGTTGATATTTTCTAGATTTCATTGCTTTCCTGCCCCATCAGTCTCGCACCTTAGTTCCTCATTCATTTTATGACTGCGCCCCCATGTGGTCATAGGTAGCAGTTTCAGGAAGAACTTGAGAACAACATAGGAATTCTTCAAGTACATATTTGAATGAGCTCTACTATGGTGAGATGCCAACAATTGTGTTCGTGGTGAAACAGTCAGACTGCAGTTTTGCTTAGCATTCAGCCCATACCATGATTATAAGAATCCAGGCTTATAAATATTTGCTGTTGGAGTTGCTTGTGTTGAGCAAGAATCCTCTGTTTTCTCAAGCAAGAGAACTTACAGTCAAAGAAACTGGAGGGCGGGTGTGTCTTTGTTTCAAGCCACTGACTGATGTGCCATTCAGCAGATCTGGGTTTATATGCTTATCTTTGTTCAGGCAAACAAAATTATTTTTCTGTTCATAAAATAATAATTCTGTGCAGACATGTTATTTTCTTCAGAGAGAAGGATGTTTCCTGTGCAGAACATACTGCTTCTAAAATTATATGCCACTAGAATCATTAGATGAGTTTCTTCTGGTTTTTCTACTACTTTCTGAGAAACAGTTGATAAGGATATAGAAGAGAAGAGCCCAAGCAAACTTCCAAAGGCAAGGATTTGTAGATCTTTTTAAAGCATCTACAAATCCTTGTCTTGGGAGATTTGTTTGAGCCCCTCTTTACCAGTGTTTCACTATTGGCTGCAGAGGCTACATTGGGATGGAGAAAGTGTGGCCTATGTCTGTATGAGACTCCCAGGATTATTTTTATTTCTCCTGGGGCCCCCAATACTTTTTTTAAAAATTTTTTTAAAAAATTAGGGGAAAAATAGTCCATAAAAATGCCCTCTGGGGTATAGGGCAAGTTTGCCATATTGTTTTTGTCTCCAGGCCATTTCAGACACAGGAATGTCCCCCCTTCCCCACAAGAGGAAGCAACCTGGATGTTGACATCTGGGTCACCTCTTGATATATATAAATATTATAAGGTCTCTCTGGCCATAAATTGATCCAGGAGGGTAAAAAAAAAACCCCTAGGTGAAAATGCTTCCATGCCCTCTTGTGGATTTTTGGGGGCAATTTTAAATTTCTTTTTGCAGGAGGCAGGGAGCAGCCATTTGAGACATCCAGAGGGTATCCCCTGATAGTTATTCACTCCTGCCCTATGCTGTGAGAAAGTGCTTGCTTAGTTTACTGTTTAAAGAAAATATTTTTGAATTTTCTGGCTGTTTACCCCTCTGCAGTTTGTTTATTTTCTTTTCTTATTTATCTTTGCTTAAATATTTTTAACTCCTTTAAAGAAAACATCTGTTCACTATTTTTGAAATGTCACAATACTGTACTTTTAAAAAATCATTGGAGCATGAGCTCATAATTAGGAAGGCTATAGTAAAGGCAATTACAAATCAACACAAGCTTCTATAGCACTCTTGCACTATTAAAGTAGGATGAAAACAGATAATTACTGATCATGCAGCCATACTAAAAGTACGAATTGGTTACCTACTTATATGACAGTTGCTTAATATTTTGTCTTATGGTAGTTATAACCATATGATGAGGCCATAATTTGTAGACAGACTTCTTGTGAAGCTGTCTTGCAGGCATCCTTTTGGATTTGTTCATACCTTTCCTAAGCTGTGGTATGCCAGAAATTCTAATACACCTGGTCAAGTTTAACATGAGCAAAGTGCTAGCAACAACATCTCAGCTAATATAGAAAGATCTCAGTCATTAATCCTACATTTCTGAATGATCAGCCACACAATTAAGATATGTTTATCTATGTCTAGTTTGTGTAATTGGTGGATTCTCACAATTAAAATTATTTGTTTTTAAGAAACATTGATGCAATATTTTATTTAGTGTTCAGGCAGCCTACTTTTTTGATGAGTAAGTTTGAGCTAACTATAGAGGAAAACCATTTTAACTTGCCTTATCTCAGAATTCATTAAAGAGATTTTTCATGGCTTAGACATCCTAATGATGACTAGTTTATGGAATCTTTACTCTGGGCTGAGAAATCTTCAGTTGCAAGATTTTGAATCCTATTATATGTTGGTATGCATTAAGAGAGAAACATCTGCTTGCACTGTGCCATACTAATAAATTCTGATATGTCCCAGACCAGTCTTACAGATACAACATAAGTTCTGTAATTGGAAACAATTGGCCACTATAGGGCATGATGCCTTACACTAACTAATTGGCCTAATCCTAAAGAACCAGGCAACATTTCCCAATTTTCAGTTCCCATATATTGTTAGGTGACAGTTCCTATCATCCACATAGAGCATTGCAGTGCACAGAGATTAAGGAAACTATAGTCCAACAGTGTCTGGAGTTTAGAAAGGCTGAAATACAGCAGCTTCTCTCCCTCTTTTCCCTCTCTTTTTTAAAGCTTGCACACAGCATGTTCAGCTACAAATGTATGCTCCTGTCCAAATTTGGACCTCATACCAGCTGGTTGTGATTCACCCTCTTTTTCTAAGCACTCAATCTGTAATGCAGAGGTGGGAATTGTGTAGACCACAGCCAGCATAAAACCATGGGGAGGAAGTGGCAATCTCCCACTTTTCAGCGGGAGGGGGAAAAAAACTTTAAAAAGCTCTGGTACATGTAAATACAGTGGAACCCTCATATCTTTGGGAGTTCCATTCCAGAACCCCCATGAATGGCAAAAAACACAAATGCTTGTGTCCTATATTATTAAATGGTCATGATGTGCTTGGTGCTGCTTGATCGCATCCGCGTGCATATCACTGCCATTTTAGATGTAGAACACAGTGCTTAACAGTCAGTGGATTTTGCAGATCTGGAAGCTGCACTTATGGAGAGTCCACTGTATGGTATTTTTTGGGGGAGAAGCCCAGCAGGATTCTCTACAAATAGCCCAAAAGACAACCAGAGATGATGTGATGTCACTTCTGGTCATCAGCATGGTGGCCATGATAGTGTCTGACCTTCTGGCTTTCTTGAAGAGGCAAAAATCAGCTAGTTTAGCCTTCTAGGCTCCAGAGTCTGCCAACCCTTGCTGTACTGTGAGGACATAATGTACTCAAATAAACACAAAATGAATGTGGAACACAGCAGGAAGTAAAGCAAATATCAATATCATGGTGTAAGTGGAATTTTTATTAGCTATCATTAAACATTGAACTACAACTCACACACACACAAAAATATTCTGGAGTTTATTGAATCTCACACGGTCAGTATGAGGCAGATCCACATTGGTTGGATATATGTCAGAGGTTTACTCAGTTTCTTCTACGTGTCCTAGATATGCTTAATCAACCAACCTTTACAACTGGAGGTCTGCCACAAGGTATGCATCATACCACATTCCCTGCAACTTTATACGTGCTATTGGGATTTGTTCCTGGTGTTTAACATTGTGAATCTGTACAATGTCACCTTCTTGAACTGCACTTTACTGCTTATCAACAAGAACATTAGCATTACCGTAGAATAAAAACTTTGCTTTTAAATTTGATTGTTGTACTAAGCTGTTTGCATTTGCTGTTTATGAAAAAGTTATCTGCTGAATGAAGTTTAATGCTTATCTCTCCATATGTACAAATATAAAGAAATGTCCATAATTGCTTTCATAACTGTTGCAGACCACTTACAAGCAAAAACATTGAATGGCCATAATGGAAGAGGCCTCATAGCTGTCATGGGCTCATGATTCTTTCCTCGTTCTTGCTTTCTTTTCTAAACCTTTTTGCTTGGTTGGGCCTCATCTTGCTCCAGTTCCTTCTTTTTATTGTATTTTTGTTTGTTTGTTTGGTAGTGGTGAGGTGTTTCCAATATTTTTTTTAAAGTTTGCTTGTGTAATGTCTGTATCGAAGCTCTATGTTTAGAGGCAATATGTCTCTAACACTAGTTGCTAGAGAACAATAACAGGAAAGGACTATTGCCTTCAAACTCTGCTTAGATGGGTTTGGGGCTGCCCACTGTGGGATGTTGAACTAGGTGGAACTTTGGCGTGATCTTGCAGGTCTCTTCTTATTTTCTTAATCATCTTCTGTTGCTAAGAGACATTCAGATGTATTTGTTAGAAAGCAGAACTCCGTGGTGCTTCCTTGTAGCTACCCATTTTCATTCCAGACTGCAGAACAAAGGAGGTGTGACTCTCATCATTGTGTGAAAAAACTTACCACAGAATTGGTAGATAATTGAAAAAGAATGCCTTCATGGTGTGGTGCACTTGTGATTCAGCAGTGTTCACTTGTGACACTGAATTTTCCTGTAGGCAGTGTTGGGAGCTGGCAGTACATTGTGTGTTGAGGTTTTGCCTCTCAGATGGGTGCCTCAGCAGACTTTTAGAGTTGACCTACTTCCCCCCCACCCTCTCTGACCTTGATTTGCTCACTGAGATGTTTATGCACTCGTGATCTGATTTGCTGCATGATTAAGTGAATCATGTGACAACGAGCAATCCAAAAGAAGAAGCCCTGAATCAAAATGCATGCAAGCATGCATGCGTGTCAATCAGTTTTCTTATTTTTATACTGTTTCTCAAAGGAAATAAGATGATGTTTAAGATGAAACACCAAAGGGAGAGTTGTGGCAGCAGCTTAATATGATACAGTGCCGGCATGAGTTGGCTTGGTTCTCTTTCTACCAGGACTCTAATCAGGAAGTGGCCTAGATGGCATTATTTCAAATAAGTCCTTGAAGTATCTTGGCAACAAACTTGGGGTCACAACAGAAGAACTTCAGTCTCTGTGTGTCCGTGGGTGTTGGGAGTATGTTACAACAGAGTAGTTTTTCTGTTATTTCTGTGCTGTGCCTGGAGAAACAAGAAAAATCCATTGTTACTGTTCTCTCTCATTACAGTGTCATAAAATGAGTAGCTGTTGCTCTTCCAGTAAAAAATAATTAAAACAGCAGTTACAAGTGATGAACAGCATATTTTAAAAGCAACACCAAAATAGTGGATTTTCTTTTTAACATAAAGCAAATTCACCCTAACAACGTGAAACAAAAGGAGTGTTAACATGCTTATGACAATCTGCATCTGTATTCATTCCTGATTTGAACCCAGAATTCCCTTAACTCCCAACTATATATCAAGGTCAGCTATACCTTGGTGGAACAGATGTGTGCTTCTATGAATCGTTAAACAGACTGTTGACCAGAGTATCATATAGACAGAAGATAACATCAGACCTAAAGGAGTTGTATTTGCTGTCAGTTTGATTCCAGTTTGTATTCAAGAGGCTGGTGATAACATTCAGAGCACTAAACAGCTTCAGATCTTGATGTTTGAAGGGGCATCTTTCCTTTATCTTCCTATATATATAGGAACCTGCTAGAGGAACCCTCCTTTGTGTTGCACTGGTGGGAGCAGTGCATCACGTGAGGATGTGGAAGAGTGCCTTTTCTATGCTGTGAAACTCCATTTATGGAATGCCCTCCCCTTGGATGCCAAATTGGCACCATTGTTGGTTTCTTTTAAGCCAAGTTAAACATTGCTTTTTATTAAATTTAAATCTAATTTGTTTTAGTGTGTACACAATCATGGTTTTAACTGTATTAGTCTTTTCTGTTGTTTTTACTTGGTGGTCTGTTTAGCACACCTTTAGCCTGTTAATATTATTCTATTTAAAAAAAATTCATCTAGATTTTGTAAAAAATTGTTTATATTGTTTTAATTTTGTGCCACCCTGAGATCTAGCAATAAAGGGCAAGATAGAGATAATTAAATAATTAAGCAGATGTTTATTTTATCTAAGCACATACATTTTAGACTGTAGGGAATACAACCTTCCCACCCCCAGGAACTGCCATAGGTGATTCTAAGAAGGATATTTTGTGATGTGTGAGGCAATTCTTAGGAAGAGTAGAAGACTTCAGAGAGGAAAGAGGCTTTTGAGAGTATAAGGAGAGTGTGTGAATTAAAAAAAACAACAGTATCTGCTAGAGAAGACTGGGGGATAGAATGGCAGCTAATACCCTCAACACAGCCCTCATCAGCAACAGTACTGAGGCTGGAGATTGGCAGAATGAGGCCTACAACTTCATCCCAGCCCAGGGATGTACAACAATAAATAGGTTTGAGACCCCTAAGTAGGCATCTGATTTATTTGACTACATCCCATCCTGTTTTATTTCAGTACTTAAATTGTATAGTTATCTGAATTGTTTTTTTTCTCCTTATTTTTAAAAATAAATTTTGGCAGTAAATATTTTGACCTTTATTAGCTTTTCAAATTTATATTCAGAATATTATAATAATATGTTAATGGTTATTGTAACAAAATATAACAGTGTTTTTGGTTTTCCACAGCTGAACTATTTCTAATGATTTAGCTTAAAGTAGTAACTTCACAGAGAACAAAGTTTCGTGCAAGCCCCACAGAACATGCTAGTACATATTTCTCTGTAGGGTCTCTTGAGGTAGCACTACTGGTAAGCTTTCTCTTTCACATAGGAGGATTATGTGGGCAAATGGGACAGAGGACACTTCTCACTATGTCCAAGAAACCAGATCTCATTGGTTCACCTGCCACACACACCTGACTCTACCTGTTGTATGCCTTGGCTGTGTGAGTTCTGGCTTCCCAAAGGTAGCTGCTGGTGAAACTGCCAGTGCATGCTTGGCTCTCTGTTGAAATTGCATGCAACAGATATAAGTAGGTGGGGTTTTTTAAAGCTCATAAGCTGGAAAGAAGTGACTAAGTCCTAATCAATGATTCAGCTTTGGGTCATGGAGGTGGAGTGGGCACAGAGTCCAAGGTTAAGAGCAGGTACCGCGAGGGGTCTCTGTAAGTGACCCAGCCCACGACTTCTCAGAAACCAGAAGACTTCCCACTCCCACCCCGTCGGGTTTGCTTGGTTAGTTTTACTTTTGGGGATTGGATTTGAGGAGCTAATGAATAGCTCCTTGCATAATGTCCAAAAAAAGGCATGCATGCTAATAATGTTCGAGTTACATGGGTGTACATCACAACCTGGATTCATGAAGCTGCATCATCTAGTGAAGTGTAAAAGGAAATTGTTAGGGTAGGAATGTTAGCTAGGAAGACTCGGAATGTTAGCTTTGTTTTGCATCTTATGTCACTACGCTGGAATCTCCTGTTAATACGAAATATCTGTTCCATATTGTGCCTTTTTATATCCTAAATTCCTCTCTTTTCTCTGAGGCTAGTGTTAATGGAATGTCTAAATTGTTGCATTGTGTCTCACACAGCTGGTACAGAAAGTAAACATTGTGCTTGAAGTTCTTAAATGTCTTGGAATTCTTAAATATCCTATGTTAATCTTATGCTGAAAGTGAACATTTCAATTGAAGTTTCTCAATGTGTTGTGATTTCTTAAGCAAGAGTAGTTTTACGTCCTTTGTATATTCAGTTTCTAAAGAATATCTGATTGTTTTGACTCATCGTTAAATGTTTTAATTTAATCCATATCCTTTTTTCTGTTATGATTGTAAGATTGATTAACTGATGATGATGATGACATTCATTTCTGTTCTGCCTTTCCCTAATACTGGGATTTGTCCAAAGTGGCTTACAAAATTTAAAACAAATACAGTTATAAACACAGAGTTTTAACTTCCTTCCTTAGCTTCTTGATTCTAACTTTTAAAAAAATGAAGTGTAGCTTTTAAACTGAAGCTTGTCGAATCAGAGAGGGACTGCATTAAGAAAAATGTATATCCTAGAATAGTGAACTGTTGCTGTTATGTATGATAGTTTTTTCCATTTTTTCTGGATTTTTTTCCCTGTTCTTTCTAGTTTACTCTTCTAATTATGATTGTGGCACTTTTATTATTGTACATATTACATACACTCTTTTGCAGTAATTGGTTCATGAATTTCCTTTGTATTTTATATTGCACCTATGGTACACCTTTGACCTTCCAGATGTTTTGGATAACAACTTTCATAATCCCTTACTATTAGCTATGCTTAATTGGACAGATAGCAACTGTAGGCAAAAAAATCCCTGCCCCCCCCCCAGTGCATCAACAAATCCTCTAATTTGTAGCTGACAGGGAAGTCGCTCCTGTAAAAGTCTTCCTTCCATACATTTGATTTTTGAAATGGCATGTATTGTGTAAACACTGTATCTGAAAACCTGTGGCTTTAGTCTCAGCTGTTGTGTGCTCCTGTAGAGAGGGATAAATCCTGCATGCACAAAAGGCAGCATGTAGGCTCTTGCCCAGTCGTGTGTGGAAGCAGAGTTTTCTTGAAGTAACCAGGTTGAGAGGCTTATATAAGTTGGAAATTATTTGATGGTTTTTCATTTTATCTTTCCCCAGCTTTTGAAGGTACATGGACATGTGTGGACTAGTGAGTCAGTAAAAGTTTTGCAGTCAGAGTTGCAAGTCTTCATCTGGGTCTCATCAGTCATGGGGAGTCTCCACCATATTCCTTTGTTTCCTTCACTGACCTTAAATAGGGAATCTGAACAGGCTAAGGCAGTGATTCTTAACCTGGGGTCCAGGGAAGGGCACTGCAAAGCCCTGCTGGTGGACACCAACAGCAGCAGCAACAGGGATGTGGTGGTGTGGTGCGGTTGCTGAAACTGCTCACTTGGTAGGGGGGGAGTAAAATGCAGGTGCTGAAACTGCTCCTAAAGGAACATGGCGGCAGGCATATGCGCATATCTAAATTCCTCCCTCATTTGCAAACAAGGGAGCAGTTTGTGCACATGCGTACTCCTGCCACTGTGTCCCTTGGCACCAGTACCCCCTGCTGCCATGTTCCTGACAAAAAGGACAGAGGAGGTTTGCCGTCATCATTTTCTGAGGCTGAGAGAGTGAGACTTGCCCAAGGTCTTCCACTGGTTTTCCAGGGCTGAATGGGCATTCAGACTCTTGTCTCCTAGTGTCTTAGTCCAAGGCTCAAAACCACTGCCTCACACTCACTAGATAGTAATTGAACACTTTTTCTCTCTCAACCGACTCTAATAAAAAAAATAGGTGAAAAACTGATACATTTTCTAACAAATTAAACTCTGGCATTTAAAACTGAACAGTGCACAAGGTAGATAAGTATATCATCATTTGGCTAGTTCTAGTGTGAAAGGACAAGAAAATCATTTATTTATTTTTTGTCCTTGTCAGGAAGATATAGCAAGTTTTTAACAGTCTCAGTGAGAATTTGTGAGGCCCATTTTTCTGAGTTGCACAAAATTAGAATAGCTTTAAAGAGAGAGAAAAGCAGCATTGGATGAGGGTCTTTTGTTTGCATCTTTTGTTCACTCATTCAGTTCGTTTGTGATGGCTGTGTGAATGTGTGTTTAGCTTCACAAAGGGAAAGACAGTAGTTTTGCCTTGAGACATTTGGGCCGATGCTTCTTAAGCTATCTGATTTAGAGAACCAGCCGATTTTCCCCCCAGAGACCAGCACCATATTAGTTCCCACTGTCCACAAATGTTTCATTCCTGGAAGAGCAGGTATCTGAGGGACTGACACCAGTACATGGATGACCATCTGTGTGTCACTGTTCTGGGCAGAATGTGGAACACTGCATATGCTTATATCATTCTCATGGTTGGGTTAGCAACATTCTTGACAACAGCTTAAATGACAATGAATCAAATAAAGATATTTCTTTACATCCCTAGGACTTCACTAGTCTTAAGGCCTTTCCGCACTACACCGTTACAGTACTATTATTCTACTTTCAACATCCTGTGGCATCCTGGGATTTGCAGTTTAGGGAGGGGCATACAAAGCCCAGAATTCCACAGGATGTTGAAAGTGGAATAAAGCACTATAACAGTGTAGTGCAGAAAGGCCCTTAGTTTATGCATATCAAGATAGTTGTTTTTTATTTTTCCCAGAGGATAAAAGAAACTGACAATATATTTGTTTTCTTACCACCTAGGCATTTGAAAACTTTTGAGTAACAAGGCTGGAGGAAATGAAACAAGGGTTAAGGTAATTGGCTGCTTTGGCATTAGCAGCAGCCAGTAGGCTGAGTGTACATCTTTGTGAAGTGGATTTAAGGTTCCCAGTATCAAGCTTACAGGTAAGAACAGCGGCTAGGGCTTAAATGCTTTTCTGCTGATTTGCTATCTAGCCTTACTCTGTTCCATGAAGGGAGAAATTCAAGTGGGCTGCTTTTATTTGTAGATATCTAAAAACATATTATATAACACTGTAATTAAAATTAATTGCATTGTTCCACCTCTTCCCCCTTTTAAAGCAATTGAGATCTTTTGTAATTCTCTTTTTTGTTAAGGAATTGTTTCTGTTTGCTTCCAACCAACCCTTCTCTGTTTTCCAAGTTCCTCTGTCTTATATATTATGCTTGCATTTACATATATCTCCATCATCATCTTATCAGATTGAATCTTCAAGTACATTAGGAATAACAGTACACTGTACTATTTTAACTGTGGCACATTTCATACACAACCAGCAAATTGAATGCCAATTTGTTTTTCAAAGCAGTTTTGTCTTTACATCTTTAGCTTAACATGGTAAAGTTTTTCTTTTCAAAATGTCCTCATAGTGATAAAATGAACAGAGTCCTGTAGAATCTTGAGTACTAACAAAGAGGTAACAGTTACCACATTTACTGTTCTTTTTACAAAAATGTGTAATTTTCTGGCAAGAGTGTTTGGCTTAAACTTGTGAGATTTGTACATGACATCCATGTTCTGCAGGAAAATGTGTAGATGACCTTGGAGAAACAGCTATCACTCATCAATGACAGATTTTAAAATGGAATGTTTAAATTGGTTGGGCAGTTGTACTGGGCCCATGACCAATTTTCCACCCCCAACCCTCCCCAAATATACATCAAAATAGATGCATTTACCTCTTCTTTTTCTTCAAAATAGTGATGAAAAGTGATGTGGTATCACTTCCTGTTTCCATTTTGGAAGGGAAACAGGAAAAACAGAGATATTTCAAGAAGGTGGAGGGGCAGGGTGAGGACTTTATGAACATTTACCCACATTTAGAGGGTTTGGGACATGATTTTCGATGCTGAAAAACGTTTTTAAAATTTTTTTGAAAACTTGGGGGACTGGTGGTGGGGGCTGTAGAGGCTGCGTAAGTGGAATGTAGGGGCTGCCTGTAACACATGTGTTGCAGTTTACAACAACAGCACAGAGGATGAGGTTCATCAATAGCAATTAATTTTAATGAAATATCCATGGTCAGTGACTAAATATTTTTGATTAACGTATCCTGGAAGCCATGAAGGAATGGCTATCCATATTTTGTCTCAACTCTGAGCTTCCCAGCAGCATCTGAATAGTCCTGAGTTCTTAAGTAGCCTGACATTTCTTATCTCTTCCATCTCAGATTTGAGTTAATTGGTTTCCTGTGCACCTCCCCCACAAAAGCACAC
The DNA here is from genome assembly GCA_948474755.1 of Ctenosaura bakeri. Taxonomy (NCBI): domain Eukaryota; kingdom Metazoa; phylum Chordata; class Lepidosauria; order Squamata; family Iguanidae; genus Ctenosaura; species Ctenosaura bakeri. The sequence goes on along the minus strand of CAOLHI010002749.1, from coordinate 37,567 downwards.
ACATAGGACTCCCATGGGACAAAATAAGGAATGGCTTTAGGATTTGGTAATAGAGGGGATTATTTATCAGTATGAATCAGTTAACTATTTCTCTGATGTAGACTGACCTCCTTACATTTTCTGGGAATTCCAGGCAATCCAATGGCTGACCAAAGGATGGACATTTCTTCTACAATCAGTGATTTTATGTCACCCAGTTCCACTGACCTAATCTCTAGTTCTCTTAACCCTTCGGGAATGGATTGTAATAGGAAAAGGAAAGGAAGTTCTACAGATTACCAGTAAGTCTGTTTTCAATTAATATTCCTTTTTAGCTGTGCCTTTTCTTCATATTGCTCTTTTGTTTAGAGATCTGTGCTTTGTTTCCAGTAAAAGCAGAAAAAGATTATGTCTTGCTCAATCTGTAAAAGTTGTCCAGAGTTGTCCACAGTAGTCTATTAAACTGTGACAAACGACAAGTTGTTCTTTTCTTGAAGCAAGTTGAACTTTACAGCTAGGAGTGGTGGGGGTGGGGAGATGGAATAGAAATGCACGTGTACAGTCATCCCTCCACATTTGCTAGGATTATGGGCACAGGACCCCTGTGAAAGTGAAAAAACGATGAATAACTCTAGGCCCTCCCAAACCATATTTAACATAAAAATACACTATGGATTCCTTTGAGGCATCAGGGTTCCTTCACAATGCAGAAGTGGCTGGCTGGTGGGACTTACTGCCACCTCCACTGCTGCCCCGCACCATTTTTAATAGGGACTTACAGGCCTTGTTCGCATTTTCTCAGTCTCACGAGGTTTGCGGTCCTATTAAAAATGGCATAGGGAGGCAGCAGAGGTCACAGCAAGTAATCCATGAATAATCAAATCCGCAAAAGTGAAACCTGCAAATGTGGAAGGCTGACTGTACTTCTATATAAATTACTTATATGCCAAAAAAAACTTATAAGGAGATGTCCAAAATCTATGCTTTTTATTAGGAAAGAAAAATTAAACTTATTTGATAAGTGATTTTTTATTTGTCTATTGAAGTGAAGGTAAAATAAGATTCACAGCTGTATTCAGTATCAAACTGCATCAAACTAGGTGGTGCATTTAAACAGTTGATATTGCTTCAGATCTATAGGTCTATGAGAGACACTTCATTCCTATGTTACTGTTTTTAAGGGGAAGTATATACCTGAAAAAGAAGTATCTGAAAGCAGCAAACATAGATTTGCAAATACATGCATCATACAGGATCAGTAGAGAACAACTGTGATGGTCTTAATAAGAATCTTTTCTCTGAGTGTGGGATTTTAATTATCTAATAGCATTAATTTAAATTAGTGGGCAGGTGAAAATGCGTAAACAGTCAACATGTTTTAGTATTCAGAGTATATTATATATTTTCTCTTTTCAGACTCGATGGCTTTTCTTTTGAGTAAGTACAAAGATTGTGTTTCGTGGGAGGTGATTCTTTTACAGTGCTGATTAGAGATAAAGCAGTTCAAGGGAAAACAGGAGGAGTATATTATGTTGAAATGTGGTTTATAAAATATTATGTATTTAAACATTCAGTGGTAAAATTGTTGTTGTGTGTCTTCTGACTTATGGCAACTCTAAGGTGACACAATCATGTTGTTTTCTTGGCAGAATTTGTTCAGAGGGGGTTGCTTTGCCTTCCTCTGAGGCTGGGAGAGTGTGACCCAATGGATTTCCATGGCTAAGCAGGTGCTCAAACCACTTTACCACACTGGCTTTAACCTCACAGTATTTTGGAATATTGTTTATTATGCAACAGAGGGAAGGGCCAATATCAATTGGGTTAGAAATTCCTTAACTTCCCCTGCTTCCTTTATCACTGGTTTTTCTCTCCCTTCACTTCTTCCCTTCACCACTGCCCCTGTTTTCATTTAGTCTTTCCCTCTTTTCACTCTTTTCTCCCACATACCAGGTAACAGAGATTTCTCCTCCATCTTTGAACTGTTTATAGAGTTGTGGCCTTGCAAGTGGAAGCAGCACAAGGATTTGTCTAGAGGCCCTGTTAAGAAATGAATTTTACAGGTCTGCCTCTACCGTTGTCTCTAAAATAGAATACAAATGCCTGGTCTCTCAAGAGGCTGCTGGAAGCTACAGACAGATCTTGAAGAACTTAAATATGTTATCCATTTTGAAAACAGAATAGCACCACGGTATACCTCCATGATCTTCTTACTATCCATGTCAACTTTCTGGTGGCTGTGTTCCATAGTGTTGGAGTTAGGTGTGTCACTGGCACACATACTTTTATTATTATAGAATAATGGAAAACTAACAGTGTAAATATAAAATCTAGATTATGGTTGTATTGTTAACAACCTCTAATCTGCTGTCTTGCAGCCTCTAGTTTGTCAGCTAATGTAAAAAAGGCTTGGGAATCCCTGAATTCCACACTCCCAGATGCATTTGATGACTCATGAGCACTGCATAAAAATTAGTTGCATCTGGTATTTTCCAGCAAAGAACAGATTTTCTGCTTTTGAAAACCAACCTGTCTTTTTCCTTTCATCATTTTATGTCATTTTTAATGTTATGAAAAGTCACATAGAAGAAATGCATAAAGGTATGACATCTTAGGGATTTCGAAGATGCTATTTTACTGTAATTGATTTTCTGTGTCATTGGACAATTAATTAGCATGACCTAAACTATGATCTGTCATAGATAGAAGAGAATTAAAAACAAAGGGAGAAGTGATTTTAAAATCTCTTGATATATCAGTAAATAATATTTCTGGATTGTCTACATTCTTGACAATTTAGTGCACAGGATTGCATGACCTAACTGCTGCCCTCCAGTCGCACATTTTGCATTTCAGAAAACTTACTTCATGAACACTGGCATAAAAGAAGTAGGTCTATAGTATAGTATCCTCTACACAAGAGCTGGTGTGTGTAGTGGTTTGAGTGTTGGACTTTGACTTCTGGAGACCAGGGTTCAGTTCTCTGATCAGACATGGAAACTCATTGGGTGGCCTTGGGGTCATCACACACTCTCAGCCCCAGAAAACCCTTGTGATAGGTTTGCCTTGGGGTCACCATAAGTAGAAAACGACCTGAAGGCATACAACTACAACAACAATCTTCTGCACAAGCATCTTCCGTTACAAGATTTCTTTGGAGCAAGAGAAATTAAAAGCTATCCTCACAGGGATGGTAGACAGCAAGTTCTATATTTTAAACCGTGTTTATTAATCATTGTACACAGTTATTTTTTATGCTGTGAAAATAATAACTTAAAATCCAGACAAGTCTTCTCATATTTTTAGCATACCTGCAGTAGTTCTGTGGATACACACTCTTTACATTTAAGCATCTCTTGATTGGATCAACAAAAGATTTTTGGGGGGGTTTTTTTGGTTTTTTGATCAATTTGCTTTGTCTCTAATGCAAAAATAAATAGAAAATGTTTAAGATTGAATGTATCTGTTATGTATGAGAGCAATAAAAATATCTCATCTTTAGAGCACTGCTATCTTCAGTTTTAAAATATAGATTTGCTATGAGATGTTTGTATACAGAGTATATGCTTGTTTAGTTTATTTCATGCTTAGTTTTAGCAAGGCAGAGTAAGAGGTAATATTTGGTGTTATATTTCTACCATGTTGATCTTTCTTTTGTTCTGATTTTAGAGAAGGCATGGACACAGATAAGGATGATCAACATGGAAGGTATTTATTTGTTCACAGTTGCTGAATTGACTGTGCATCTTTGAAAAGCCTTGGTCATTTTAGAGAGTATGGTGAACAGACAGGTCTACTTCTCATGAAATATAATTAAAGTCTTTGGGAAGTCTGTGGGAATATACAAATACCAAGTTAGAAATGCTGGAGGATCAGGTCTTAATACAGTACCTAAAAGGCAAAGAAATGCAGTCTTCATGAACAAATACTCAGTTGAGATCCTTCTCAAATGTAAGTCGTCAGTGGCTCACATCCAAATCACTCTACGCTTAATTGCACATGTTCAAGGCATGAATCTCTTTGAACAACATCTCTCTCACCCCACACACGTGCACACACAAGCTTCATGACAAACAATGATCTATTACCAAGGCTTTACTTTTGACATTTTATTCCCCTCCAGGTTGGAATATACAGACCAGCAAGGCAGAATAAAAAACGCAAGGTAAAATATTACCAGTTTTTGTTTTTTCAACTTAGGTTGGACTTATGATGTAATTTGGATGTGTTCCCAGAATGAAGTTTTCTTGCTTGACCAGCAGATATTTGTATTTTAAAACAGTATCATAATTCCTGGTTCCCTAAAAGACATATCTTTGATAGATCCAGATGTTACAAAAGTTTTGCCTTCAACCCTTTGCTGGTACAAACTGCATTGATTTCTTATAGCTGACACTCCCAGAGTGTTTTGCAGGCTAGGTAGCTTGTTCCCTCTTCAGTCTTTCCAGTGGACAGACTAGTGGTGAAAACAAGAATAGAAAACCAAAAACAAGATATTGAATATTGAGTCAGTGAAGAATTATACATAGATACTTTAAATCAGTTTATGTAAGTAGTTAGATATGTGATATTAGTTCTATAATAATAGTTGCTTTCTAATCACCTAAGAATTTTAGCCTACTATGTGGTTGCGATAACTGATTAAGGAAGCATGAAACAAGTTGGTGATAAGCCGCTTGCTCAGGTTCATCCTGCATTTTTGGAATTACTGCTTGCCACCCAGTAGTCTCATAGTCCAATATTCCATCTTTTGTAGTTTTAGAAAGTACAGCATGGGATTTGATTCTCTGCTAAATTCAGTGTTCTTACCATGTAAAACATTCTGGGATATTGTGTATGAAATAGTACTAACACATTGTAAAAGGAAAAGAAGTCTGAATTAACCACAGCTTTAAACTGTTGCTATGTACCTTCAAGTTGACTTCCACTTCATGGCGATCTTATAAGGTTTCTTATTCAGGGGAAGTTGCCACTGCCTTCCACTAAGGCTGAGAGAATGTGACGTGTCGAAGGTCACCTAATGGGTTTCTGTGGGTGATTGGGGATTCAACATCTGGTGCGGGGTAAGGAATTGCAGTGGGAAGGGGAATCATTAAACAGCGCCATCAGGACCTGTGCAAGGTATATTTGCCTGGTGCTTGGCAAGGTCCTTCCCTAAACAGCACCTTATGCTGTTGAGGAGATTTCCAGGGCTCCCCAAAAGACAATTTAAGAAGTTGAAATGGGAATGGGAAAGGTCAGCTTTCTGGTAATTCAGCCTTTGAATACAAATTAGAAACTCGTGTTTACAGGTGGAGAGAATCCAACAATCCTATGCTCTTGCCTGTAGTTATCGTCACTTCCTAAGCAGTATTTTCCTTTTCACACCCAATTTCATATCTTTGTCTATATGATCAGTTACCTTCAAGCAAGAAAGATTTGAGCCAAATTACCCTGGAATTCTTTTATTTCTGTTGAATTAGTTGTAGGGACTAAACATTTCATAATGAAACCAATACAAATAAAGTAAACTGATAATGAAAGCAACTCTGGTCTCCTCTTTATATGAAATTTATGATATTTGTTTCATTTATTACTTAGGGAAGCTCACAGTCAGATTGAAAAACGACGGCGTGATAAAATGAACAGTTTTATTGATGAATTGGCCTCTCTAGTGCCAACCTGCAATGCTATGTCCCGGAAACTTGATAAGCTTACAGTCCTGAGAATGGCCGTTCAGCACATGAAGACATTACGAGGTAAGCTTAAAACAACTTCTGTGGGCATGGTGATTATGTGTGGAATTCATAAGTAAGCTACTTATCATTATCAAAGTACTTATAACACCATATTGAGGTAGACAAGAATTATTATTTTCAGATTGCAAATGTTGGATTGAGTGACTGGTGGTTTGTCTAGGACAGACATGGTGAACTGTATGTAGCCCTTCAAATGTTATATATTTCAGCTCTTGATAGCCTGAGCTAGCAATACCAATACTTAGGGGTGATGAAAGCTGTAGTTGAGCCATTTCAGGATGGGTAGATGTTATTAATTTCTGATCTAAAGTCACCTAGCTGATTTTAGCAGTGGATGTTGCGAATCATTGCTCTCTACAACAAGGATGGAAAACTGTCAGTAGCGGTGGCAACTATATTATTCTGTAGGACCACAGAAGATCACTCACTGGTACATCTGCACCCTCCTTTTTTTTTTTTAATGAATGAAACTGTTATAGAATAGAATGTTATAGACTATACAAAATGAGAACAAGGGGGAAATGATAATGTGGCATACACAGCTGTGCCAGAGAGCTCCCCAGCAAAGACACAGTGTCCTCGCCCTCCCCCACCCTGCAGCAAGAACATGGAAAACTGCACTCATCACAGACAGAAAAAGACAAAATGAAAGAAGACAAATAGTCCATCCCTTTCTCCTGTCAAGGGGGCTTGTTTTTGCTGTCAGCTCTGAGAATCAACATCCTGCTTCAGAGAAAATGTTGGTGGGCTCAGCTACCTGTTTGCAGCTAATTGACTCTGATTGACTCTGGTTCAGTTTTCTCTGGACCAGGAGGCTGATTCTTTGCATGAAGAGAAAAAGGAAAGCCATCTCAAGAGGAAGGAGGGAATATTCACTTTCTCTCGTCATCTTTGGCTTATCTGTGTCTCTAATACATGAGACTTCTCCATGTCATTGTGGGGTTGGAGGCTTATGTGGTTTATCTCTGCAAGAGGAGCTTTCGGGGGGCTACCATACATTCCACAGTATCACCCCATTGCCACTGCGCACCGTAGCATTTTGCTACTGAATTTCAGCAGCCAACTGATAGAATGAGGCTGTTGTTGTGACCCCATTATTGAATGGGGTAAAGGCTTGGACTCTTAAGAGGGCTACAGAAAGGATCTTGGTGCCTGTGGGCCACATTTTCATCATTCTTTCTCTACAAGCCTTGAATCAGCTCTCAATAGTTCTGTATTTCTAAAAGATACAAAAGAGATGGGATATATTCATATTTACATTGACATTTATTTATTAAAGATTTGTCAAGTTTCAGAGTAAAATTAAAATGTAGATGTCTCATAGTAGCTTTGAAAGCAACATCTAATTTGTTTCAGAATATGATGCATTGTTCTAAGCTTTAAAACAATCAGGAACACTGAAAATAACTGTACACATTAGAAATTTACACATACTACGCATAACTGTCCATTATTTACTTAAAGTGTGATTAATTTTTCTTCCCCACTCCTTGCTTTAAGGTGCTACAAACCCATATACTGAAGCAAACTACAAACCTGCTTTTCTGTCAGATGATGAATTAAAGCATCTTATTCTTAGGGTATGTATTAGATTTGCATATGTGAATATGTCTATAATTTGTGGTGAGAGAAGATTCTTGTAGAAGATTTGGGTGGTGTTTTTTTTAAAACTACTTATATTGATTACAGTTTCTGCGGTATTATAAGCAAAGTTTTCAGCCATCTTTTCTCCACAAATGGCTTTTCTATTTTTTGCATGGGTTAGCCCTACATAGTAAAGCAGATGTTGAGTAGGCTTTCCAGTAACATGGAACTGGATAATAAACTACCAAGTCAGATTATTCTAAGTGTGGTAATAGTTTGAGCCTATAAATGAGTTTCAAGCTGGAGATGCAAATATAAGGATCTTCTTTGTTTCTCAGAATGTGCATGAACTCATGTGATCATTAATTCCAGTTCTGAGATACCTTCTCAGACACATTAATAAGCAAGACCAGGAAGAACCAAGCTCCTAGTCCACCAGCCAGCCCAGAATGCTCACCTCATCTCTGCCGTAAAAGGAGGAAGATGGAAGATTGAGGGCAATTGTTCACGATAAAAGCTCTTGCAAATATAGAGATAAGAACTTCGCCCCCGCTGTCTTTTCCTTCCTCCCCCTTGCGTGGCAGGGAAGACACAGAAGTGTGCAGTGTGGTGGTGGATGCATATGTGGCGGAGAAGCGCCAGCACTGATAAGCAGCCATAAGAACTGCTCTTTTTAAAAGAGCAGACCCTTTTGGGACAGAAGTGGTTGTAGGGGTTTGCAGGGGTATTTCTGTTTGCCTGCCTCTGAAACGTTAACTGATTCTTATGAACAAAATGTCTGAATGAGACTCTACATGCACTGATAGTGGAATCAAGAGGGTAAGAGTCTCTTTAGTTTTTGTTAGATCTTAAAAATCAGATTTTAAAAATCAAATTATTATATTTAAAATGTGAAAATGGCATGATGGTATTGAATGTAGAAAATCTGTTATTGCGGTGAATTACATGAAGTATATATTTCCCAACACAAAAAAAATATGTTTCTTTCACTAATTAAATTGGTCTAAAGCTCCTTATTTCAAATGTTGGAAATCTTGTATTTTAGATCATTTAGTATCATTCGCAGAAGATACTCCTTTTTATTTCAGTCACCATAGCACCACTTTGGGCAAACTTGATTCAATAATTCTACAAGTATTAGCTTTTTTAACAGCATACAAGAAGTTCCCACCTTCTGATGCCCCATTGTCTGATGATTTGCCTTAAGGAAAAGTTCAATTTGTTTGACAGGCTTCCACTCTTTCATCAGTTCTTCTTGCCTACTGAGGCTTGCTTGGAACTGCTTGCATGCGTGCAGTGCTTGCAAAGTGAGCTAGGAGGGAGAAAAAGGAGCTAAGCTGACTGAGAGACTTTGCAAGTAGCGCTCTCACAATTGGTCCCCAGGTCTCTAAGTCCCTCATGCTTCCTATGGGAGAGTACATGAGTTCTGTTTTTCAATCAGTTCTGTTTTCTGACAGTGCTTCAGTCCGTAACCTGTCAAATATGTGGGGGAAGCCTGTATATTATAACATTGTGGGTCTCTGCATTACAGACCAGCTTTGATTTGTAAGAGTGGACAGTATTCAGACTTCAGCATTTATGCACCCCTTCAGACAAGCAGTTCCATTAAATCAAATCAGATTTATCATACTTGCAATAAATGGCACTTAGCACAAACACGAAATCTTTACAGTGAAATTTTAGAGCTTAAGTTAAGAGAACCCAACTGCTTTCACCCAGTATGAGGTTCTTCAGAGTCAAAATAAAAAGGAGCAGTGAAGTGAGTGAAGATGCTCCCTTATAATACAAGGTAAAGCAGTCTTTCCAACATATTGTCCTCAGGATATGTTGGAGTATAACTCCAGTCTTCCCCAGTCAGCATTGTATCATGTTGATAAGACTGACATACACAACCAGTCAGCAGCCTGAGTGTGCGTGGTTAGTAAGCTTATTGGAACAATACTTGCCTTCTGTATTGTACATCTGTGATATTTCACATGACCTATTTCCAAATAGCTGGTAAAGGAACCCACAAGAACAAAGTTTTGGAATCTGCCTTGAATTAATCTGACCTACTTCCAGCCAGTACTTTTCTCCTAGTTTCCTAGAAGCCCCTTTGGAAAGATTGTTGGCATCAATCCAGTGAAAATGAGTCATTTTTTGTCTCCTGCTTCTATGGCCTTTTCCACCCACGTACAGGAACTGCTCCTGGCAGACTCTTAAGATCCTGAGAAGGCTTTATTAGAGCAAAAGGAGAAGGAATTGAGCTCCTTAACAATACTCCACCCTAAAACCTCCCATGGCCTTTGGACCCCTGTTTTTCAAAAGAATATCCAGATTTGGGAGGCAGGGGACAGATCAAGTAGAACAGTCTTGTTTATTGTGAAATATTTTTAGGTATGGCTTAATGTAACCCCATATACTTGTAGACATTTAGCAATGACACTTGGTGATTTTGACTTTATATTTTTTTCAGAAGAATAGGGACAAAGTCATTAGACCTGCCCTGGAATTTTTATTTGTTTTGTTCATCTTTTGTTTGTTGAAATTCAGCTGCATGTAGCAAAGTTTTAAAAACATATACATGTATGTAACAAAGTGATTTGTTCTGTGTTTCCCAATTAGGCAGCAGATGGCTTTCTCTTTGTCGTCGGCTGTGACAGAGGAAAGATCCTGTTTGTTTCGGAATCTGTTTTCAAGATTCTCAACTATAGTCAGGTATTTTTGTTTGTCGTGAATTAGAAAGATCAGACTTGTGTAAAAAATGTGGTTCAGTTAGATGGTGAATGCAGCTGACTCCCTCTGTTCAGTTTATAAGTATTCATTCATTCTTTGCTGTTTATTTTGTGGATTGAGAGTGAATTGGGAATAAAATTCTGTTCATTTTATGCTCTCTATTTAAAATGTCAATAAAATGAAGTAAAGCAATGCTTTAACAAGACATTCTTTTGTAGATTTTTAACTGATTGTCTATATTCTGTCTTGACAGAATGATCTAATTGGTCAGAGTTTATTTGACTACCTTCATCCTAAAGATATTGCCAAAGTTAAGGAGCAGCTCTCTTCTTCAGATACTGCACCACGGGAAAGGCTAATAGATGCAAAAAGTAAGTACTTGTTCAGTATGTTCATCCAGTTCTAGGGGCCAGTTAACAAGTGCATACTTATTAGTGAATGGTTGCAGTATCAAGGAGTTACATATATTTGAGAATGAACCAGCATACATCAAGCACAAACTTCACATTGCAGTAATACAATCTTTTAAAGTCAGTTCACACATCTGACTTGAAGTCATTAAGGACTGAGTAAGGTACATATTGTATGTGTACTAGTTTAAATCCAAGCCAGGCTTACTGGTTTCAATTTGTGTTCTACCTTCCTCTCCATGCAGCTGGACTTCCAGTTAAAACAGATATAACACCTGGGCCATCTCGACTATGCTCTGGAGCAAGACGTTCATTTTTTTGTAGGATGAAATGCAACAGGCCATCTGTGAAAGTAGAAGACAAAGACTTTCCTTCCACCTGTTCCAAGAAGAAAGGTACAAGTGTTAAATGTTGATGAATACAGTATGCCCTCCTTACACGTGGTCTCCAGATATGTGAATGTGAGTGTCTGTGTCGTGCCCTATACCTGAAATGGCAGTAAAGCGCATGCACATTTCACTGCTGTTCAATATAATGGACCTAAGCATGTGCAGATTTTGCCATCCCCAGGTATTCCTGGAATAGAACCCATGGTTATATAGAGGGCACACTCTATAGACAAATCATTTCATTCAAATCATTTCATTCAAAGCATGAAAACATGCTTCTTTGGGATTGAATAAGACACTGTAGAGTTGTAGATGTGTAAAAGAAATGGGGGAAAACCTGGTTCACTGTCTCTTTTGGGATATTATTGTCTATATTTTTATGACAGATGTTGTACATCTTGCTACTGAATTAAGAGCATTAGAATTCTGTTTGCTGCAAACAAGAAAGCATTCGAGAAACGGGATTTAGCTTCCAGATTGTCCAGTGACTTATTTGAGTCCAATGTGTGTAAGAAACTATGTTACTACTGCAAATGGTAACTTGTTTTAGTGGCCTTTAAGATCTACTGTCGTCTGGCACTTTTTGGGAGAGTTGTTAATGATGAAGACTGGTAAATATGTAATATCTATTTAGATTTTTTAACACTGTACTTTAGTCAGAACCAGCAGTGGCAAAACTCTTAATGTTATAGATAAAGATTAAATTATTCCCGCTAAAACCAAACCGCTTAGATTTACTGGGTACATGAGTAAGTAATGTCCAGAGGTTACTGTTTTTCCTAATGTTCATCACATTCACTATGCTTCAATCCATATTTGTTAGTGTAACTCAGTTCCCAGGACACTCTACTGTAGGAAAAGGGATATGAAGTTTTTTCTCCCTCTCTGTTATCTCATATTCACTGCAGCTCCCTGTGCCTTATTGCTGTCTGTGCTGGAAAGTTGAGGGTCCTTCAAACAGTACCATAGGGGTCTGCAGAGGAAAACTAGTGAAAAAGCAACCTCTCTGTTGTCATAACCTTCAAATTATTTGCTGGGAAATATTTCAGTATATTTCAGTAGTCTTCTAAATTGTGCGGCTTAAGAACTCCACTCCTACATTCACACCTTCTGAAATTTTTTTTCGGTTAAGGTAGCAAAACTGACCAGATGATATAAATGGAAGAAAAATACTTTGATAAGCCCAAGTATAACTGTGTTCAGTGAGTGTTATTTTGAACACAAGAGTAAATCTGGGTTCCACTCAGATCTAAACATATGGAACAGACCTGTAAGAAACAGACTTCATGGACACTTCTCTCCATGGCGATCCCTCCAGTCCATTGCCTAAGCTGCGATATGGGGACACTGAAGAGGAGGAGAAATCTTCTAAAAGTGTAAATATCTTCAGAATAAGATGATTTTCTTAACACTTGAAATGTTACATTCTCTTCTTCCAAATTAAGCTTTCTTAGTGTGCTAACTTGGGGATACAACCAGTGTCCAGTTGACAGTTGAACTTAAAGATGTGACCCTACATTATATGGGGAACTGAGCAAGAGGAAGCAGATTATTCTGCTTATGATCTTACAGACATAGTGGTGATAGTTCCTTTAAGAGGTAACATTTAATTTCCCACTCAGGCCCTTTATAATAAAATGTTGATTTGAGGAGTTTCCTGAGGGAGGTGGAAAGATGACTGCCTAATCTAATCACTGAAGTTTAAAAAAAAAATCCTGGAAACTGCATTGCTGTGAACTAGCCTGAGGAGCTCATTCAAATGAAAAACTTTTGAAGGTTCGCCATTTGTCTCAACATAACTTTGGTGTGTGTTTGTATGTGTCTTCATGTCACCTGTTGACTTATGGTGATCCCATGAATTTCATAGGGTTTTCTTAGCCAAGGAATACTCAGAGGTGGTTTTGCCAGTTCCTTCCTCTGAAATAACCACCTACAGCACCTGATATTCTTTGCAACTGTCCCATCCAGCTTCTAAGATCAGACATGATCTGGTGCCTTCAGGGTATTTAGGCTGTTCACCTTTGGTAGTTTATGTAAAAGTGTTGATGCTACTGCAGCATATAAGCCAAGCTGGCATATGTCACCAGTGGCTTTCTTTTTTCTGACACAGGCTCATGAATATGAATGGAAGGAAAGCAAAAGCTGGATTCTGCTAAAGGGATCAAGTACATAGGCAAAGCAAGTAAAACCATGTGAGGTTCTATAGCACTTGCATAGCACAGGATGAACAGTTTCTAGATGTGCCTCCCTGTGTTGCAGCACCCAAGAGGATAGTAATACTCTGTACCATGCAGACAATGGTTTCTTTTGTTGCAGCTTATGGTATTTCTGTTTTTGTAGTTTGGCTCATTTTTTGTATTAAGTTCCATGTTTGTAACATGAAGTCTCATAAGGTCAGCAGACCTTGTTGCTGAAGCTAGGTATTCTGTTATATAAATCCTGGTAGATAGGCCAGTTGGCCTTGCTTCCACAGAGTGAATTTTAAAATAGACCCACTACCTGAACAAATTGTCTTTATTTTACTTTGCTGGATTTTAAACAGACAGTATTCCTGGGCCTCTAGTAATATGAGTAGATGTAACATCTTTATACAACCACAGTTGTAAGAGAAACAACTTCCACCAGATTTTCAGTTCTGAGACAATCATTAGCTTCTTCAGAGATTTGTTCGTGTCGAATCTGGCATTAGCTACAGTGAACAGTTCCAATTGGCACTGACGATTAGGAAGGTTTAATATTAACTGTTTCTCTGTATTAGCCCCCTTTGTTTATATTAAGTTCATCACTCTGCTGGCTAAGGAACCTTGAGGAGATGCCATTTAACTGCTTGCCACAAATTAAAGTGACATAAAATTTAAGGAGAGAGGGCAAGAATCTTAGTGTCTGTCATGGCTTCAGAGGTGAATGTGCTACAGATGCTATTACAGTTGGGCAGAACAGTTCTGTGGCTATTTGGAATTAACTGTAAAGCAGCAATAACTTCTTACAAGCCCCTGTGTGGCCCTTCAGCGGCTCCTTCAGAATTGCTGAACAAACTTCAGGAGATGTCCTTACCCTGCATAACAGTTGCCCTGTGTATATCTAAAACCGTGGGAGCCCTGAGGAAACCAGGATCTGACAAGCCAAGCATAAATATTGAAGCCTATATAGAACTTATGCCATATTGTACACCTCTTCATTTTATTGAGTGCTGAAGATGCACTTTGGCTGTGGTGGTTGCTTTTGGCATTCTTAAATGTTCAATGTGAATGGGTCCCAACATGCCATTTTTCCCTAATATAGTACTTAATGACATAAACCTTGTTTTCTTTTGTAGCAGACCGCAAAAGCTTTTGCACTATCCATAGCACAGGATATTTAAAAAGCTGGCCACCGACAAAAATGGGACTAGATGAAGACAATGAGCCTGATAACGAAGGCTGTAACTTAAGCTGTCTCGTTGCAATTGGACGGTTGCATCCTCATGTAGTTCCTCAACCAGTAAATGGAGAAATCAGGGTTAAACCAACAGAATATGTTTCTCGGCATGCAATTGATGGGAAATTTGTATTTGTAGATCAGAGGTAAGAACAACATCTTTAACTCACAGTACCAGGAGAGTGGTCCAGAGCTGTTGTTGATTCTCTAACCTACTAGATGGTTTGGTCAGAATAGCAGTAATATTACTGTGAAAGTAGATAAATTACAGAGTGATATCTATATGAAGTTGTAATTGCCTAAATAATTTATCACTCCAAGTTACTGAATTCTTCTAAACAAAAGGTAAACATTTGTTGTATAGGAATATGGACACACAGTCAGTTGTTGTTGATCATACTGTTTTTCCAGTAGAAAGATGGGGTACAATCCACAGTCTGTCCCCACTGTGCTGATTATTAATTCATCTCTTCCTCTGTAACATAGCACACAAAGTGAGTTCAGGACATCATATTGCATGGGAACAACCCCTAATGTGAGACTGCTTAAGGTAGTCTCAGCCTGGCATTCCAAGCCCACAGCCTCCCCTGGGGCTGTCAAAAACACCCGTAAGTTTCTTGGAATTGAATCCTTTGACTCCTGTGATTCCCCATTAATTGTGGGTGGGGAGAAGATAATCTATTGGTTAATTTATGTTACTTGTTGAAAAGGCGTGCATGGGTTTGTGCATCAACTGCTTTGGATTCATAAACCATTTATTAAATTAAATAATGCTTGCTATATGGAACTTGAAGGTCCAGGAAAGAGCAGTGTAAAAGCACAAAAACCATTCTATGCACAAAAATATACAGCCTGTCTTCAAATCTTTGCTTGTCAGAAGCAGGTGTTCTTTGCAGGGAAGCTGAGATTTTTCACTTAAAATGGTTAGTATAGCTGTATGGCATATTTGCTATGCATTGTTTTTGCTTTGTTATGCCAAAGAAAGGATCTAGCACAGAAATAATGTCTTGACTTGATCTGAAACTGACATTTTAAATGCCAATTTTGTAGCCTTTATGTAGACTCCCCCCCCAGTGAAACAAGTTGGAGTAAAGTATATAGTCTTGCTCTTACAACCAATCACTTGTTTATCTTATTTCCCCTGGTTTTTCCAGTTTTTTGTACCAGTTTGTATCTGTGTGTGTACAACATGGAGATTTACTCCAGCAAATAAAAGACTGTTACTTTCCATAATCTTATACTTTCTGGCTAGTATTTTCTACTTCACTCTTACCTGTATAACATTAATTGGAGAACGTTAAATAGTAAGAATGAAAAACTGGACCCTGTATTTATACTTGCATTCTTTATACTTATTCTTCTTTCTTTCTTCTTTATACTTATTTTTTATACTTATTTATACTTGCATTTTGTGAACCCAGTGTGTTTATCACACCTGTATTGGGACAGGAACATGTATGTTCAAGGTGCTTGTATGTAGAATATGTGTATGTACCTTCACTAATTCAGTGGCAGTTTACCAAGATCCAACAGATGCTTGCCACTGGAGAAAAGAAGGAAACAATTTATGCAGATTTGATCTGCAGTTCTCAACACACCTCCCGTGCTGTTCCAGAGGGTCTCATGACTCTTTCAGACAGCATTTCAGAGGACTACAAGGCTTCAGAAACATCCCATTATCAGACCATTCTTGGGTAGTTTCTTTTCACTTGCTGTCCTGCCCTCAAGCCACAGTTAAAATTCCTGGTTCCTGCTTATTTAAACTTAGCTTTAAATCTTCACAATGGAATATGGGAGCTGCAGCGTTTACAGTTTTGGCAGTACGTTCTATTGTAGTATGTTCATAGGGAATTAATAAAAATGTGGGTTCTGCAGCAGGTCTGTCTGCTTTCTTATTGGCTGCTTTTCCTGCTTTTTTACATGCAGCCTGATTTGTACATATTAGCCAGGTAATAATAGCTTTCTCCAGGCAATGAAACTTTCACCCACTGCTTTCTGAAAACAGGCATATCTTTAAAAGAAATTGAGAGGGCTGATCAATGTCATTCCTGATTAGTTAGTAGAGATTTTATATAGTAGTTGCTGTGTAATTTTTTTTTAAAAAAAAAAAAGCTAAACAGCCTTTTTATATTTTAGGGCAACTGCAATTTTGGCATATTTACCACAGGAACTTCTAGGAACGTCATGTTATGAATACTTTCATCAAGATGATATAGGACATCTTGCAGAATGTCATCGACAAGGTGAAATGTTACATATAGACTGGTCTAAATAATTCAGAAATTTAGATTTTTTTATTAAGATAATGTTGACTAGGAAAAATACTAATTATAATGTTAGAACATGGATAGGAAATTTGTCACAATGGAAGGAAAACAAGTGTTGTATGCTTAAGATTACAAATGATTGAGACATCTGAAAAGAGTCTACATGTTTTTAATAACTTTGGTCCCTTCCCCTTTTCTTTCAGTTTTACAGTCAAGAGAGAAAATTACTACTAATTGTTACAAATTTAAAATCAAAGATGGTTCTTTTATTACATTAAGGAGTTGTTGGTTCAGTTTCATGAACCCTTGGACCAAAGAAGTAGAATACATTGTTTCAACTAACACAGTGGTTTCGTAAGTATTGTTTTTCTGCTGATATGTTGAGCATGTACCTCTGTTTTCCATGTAACAGTATAGAAGATAGATGAAAAGTTTTGCAGCTTTGGTTGTTTTTTAAGACAGTAAGCATCCGTAGAAAAACTAAATTTCTAATGAACTTGGCAATAATGAAGCATCATGATACAGAATAATAGTTCTGCTGACAGTTGTGTTTCAGTAGATAGGAAGGTGTGAAAAGTTTATTCTAGTGCTCTCTTTGTGCCATCAAAATCTAGAAAGTGGTGTTGTTTTACATGGATTCATACCACCCTGGCAATTTGATTCACTCTTCCTTAATCAGGGTACTGCTGACAGCAGATGCATATCACCTAGTCAAAATGTCTAAAGTTTAATTTAGATTCTGTGTAAATAAACAATGTATCTTGCTTTTCCCTTAGGCACTGGTAGCTAAGTAAAATTTAACATTCCTCACTTGTTCTTTGAGGTTCATAATAGTTGTTCTGCTTAGGATGTGTGCTGACCATCAGGTTTAGTTTGGATCCCATTTAGAAATCAGATTCTGGGATTATTTGATTTTGATCTGGATCTGGATCTTAGAAATCCACTGATAGACAGATTATCCTTGGAAATCAACCAACAGCTATAATGTGTGTGGTGTTGTGCTTCAAGCCTTTGGATTTTGATTTTTCTGAAAAAGAGAAATGCAAAGAACTTTATTTCTTGTCAGACCAGAATGGAATTTGTAGGAACAGTTTACAAACACATTGTTTAGCGTCTTGTTAGAGAATAACATATATGTAAGTTTCTCTTGCCCGTGCATATGTCTTTTTTTTTTTGGTGCTGTTTGTGTTGATATTCCCTTCCTCCCTCCACAGTGCCCAAAGCCCACCCCCGAACTTATTGAACAGCCTTTCAATCACCAGCATGGGCATTCAACACTTCATGGGGAACATACAGAATCGCAGAAGCATCTCACCTTAGCCAGATGTGAAATGATGGCATCAGTGCTGAGATCCACTGGGGTATCTGAAGGTCCCTAGCGCTTCTGTAATCATTCCACATCTGATTATGGGAACATAGCCAGATGTTTCTGCAGTCCTTCCTGTTCCTATGAAACAGGGAATGGCTGTGCAGAGAGCCATCAGAGGCTGTTCAGTAGGTCAGGGAGAAGTATATGCCTCAGTGTGGCGTAGGTCCACAAGTCTACTACTCTACACTGCGCCATACAGGTTTTCAGTCACAGTTTCTGTTTCTTTCTCTCTCTGGATCCTTTCTATGTATTCTTTTATAATCCTTTGTGTGGCTATGATCTGAAAAGAGAAAATATGCTAAATTGCTGACTGCCAATATGTGTGTAATTTGTCTTTCTCTTTCTTCTGAACCCCCAGCACAAACGTACTCGATGGTGGAGATGCAACTTTCCCACAACTTGCAGCTTCACCACACAGCATGGACAGTGTACTCCAAGCAGGAGAAGGTAACTTGAGCATTGTACTGTAGAAAACCATTAGCAATTTCCTTTTCAATCCATTTCTCCAGTCAGTTTCGTGTTGGCACCATCCAGTGGCAAATCAGTCATGTCTTAGGTGTCATTGTTTTTAATTATTTATTTATATTCTAAACTGCCCAATAACCTAAGTTCTCTGCTTGTCCTACAAACTAAATACCTACAAATACAAAAGAGGAATAAAGATTTCGAATAAAAACCAAGATAAAACCAGTAATAATGTATAATAAAACCAAAAGCAAAAACTGCAACAGAGATTTTTTACAAAAACAGCTTTCCAAACCTATGCAGGGCAGTTGGGTGCCAGTCCTAGTCTCACCTGACCAAATAGCTTTTGCCTTGTTATTCACCCCCGTCACATCCTCAAAATTTTATTCAGACTGAAAAAAGAACCCTGCATTTCAAAATGAGTAATAGTCACACCTGTGTCTTCATCTGAGCCCAACATTTGGTATGTTTGAACATGTTTATCCTCGGCCATTTCTAACTTTTCAAGAAGTCTTACTTTAAGCTATCAGCTTGTTGATATAGCAACTAAAAGCAACTTGAGATCCACAACACATGAATTTAAGTTCAAGGTTCAGTTATATTTAGCTTCTCTTTGCCAGATGGACTGAGCTTTCTTTTTTTTTTTCCAATCTGGTAACTATGGATTATCTGCTCTTTGGGGCAGTCAGCTTAGCATGCTGAGAAACTGATCCTTTTTCTCTCAGACTGAAGAGATTACAGATAACAAGCTGCAGGTACATCATAACCTTTGTTAGCTTACATTTGGTTATGTAAAAGATCTAGTTATGGTGAAATGAGGTTATGGGCCAAGAAGGTTAGCAAGCACGAGGCACAGTTTCTCTCTTTGGTGCCATCCTGAATAAGCACCTTTAGGAGCACGACCCTTGCAGTAGTTTAGGGAGGCTGAGGAGTGTAACAGGTGAGCTTGCACTGTTGTGATTCCATCCAAAGGTTCTGGCTGAAGGTAGCAAGGAAGATTTATTTTTGGGTCAGACTCTAGCTATGAGAAATACAGTATGGTTCCTCAGTGACAAATTCAGGAGTGATAGTTACCCTTGCTTTATCAGTCTGATCTTGCTAGTCAGGCATCTGTACCCTTACTTTACAGAACAGTTCTGAGGCCCAGCTGACCTCATCAGCACTGCCCAGGAGCTGACTTTGCAACCTATACCAGTCCCCCAAATCATCTATGCTCCCTGCTGTCTCCTTGTTAATGAAAAAATATTCCCTTAATGTAGGAATTTCAAAACCCAGTTATAGAAAAATGAGTACATCTTGCTCCAGCTTTGTAATAGAGGCTGTTTTCCTAGAAGCATTAGCCTAACATCTTTATCCCAACGGGAAGAGTTTTTATTTGCATAGTTTCTGTATTGGGCTGAGAGCTGACAGGTTTTTGATCTTTGACGGAAGTGAGGAAACCAGAAGAAGGAAAGAAGGATTTTAACTTACTTTTTCTCTTGGCTTTTGAGATGACCAATTTAAAAGTACATTGAGGGCTTATTAGGATGTCTGTAGCTGTCCAGTAGAAATGATTGTGTACAGAGGTATCTCCAGCAAGCCTGTAGCATCTGTGCGTGGCTGGTAAGGTACTTGCCATGAATGGTGAGATCCATGTGTTATGATTCTTCTTTTAAGTCAGGACTAGGCCACCTCTGGATGCCAGTCTGACCCCTGCCCCCCATAAATAAAGGGGAAATGTGGCTAGAAAGCACTCTTCCATTTTTCTAATTTGTTAAAAGAGAATGGGGAGAGAGTGGCGATTCTTTCTTTTGTTTTTTTGTTCTAGGGTCTCCAGAAACAAGCCTTAGGACTATGTGATACTCAGCCTTGCTCCATCAATATGAGACCACATCTTTAAAATAAAAGTGTGCATTCTTCGCTCTTAGTGTAATATATTGGGGCAAGGTTTCCAAACTCCTGCAAGCATTTAAATCTGTGACTATTGAAATTAATATATGAGTATAAAAGCTCATATTGTAGGCTGATGGTAGGTGGACAAAGGAGAATTTGTACTATCTGAAAACAAAAATTAGTAGAAAACTACAAAATGCAAGTAGAAGGTCAAGAGAGCGGCAGCTATGATTCTCTTTCAATTCTTTTAAAGTGAATGCATTAGTTCATCAAGCTTTATTTTGTCTTTTACAACATTCTTTCTTTTTTTAAAGGTGGTCCTAAAAGGTCCCTTCCAACAGTCCCTGGCATTCCAGGAGGAACAAGGGCAGGGGCTGGTAAAATTGGCAGGATGATTGCTGAAGAAATTATGGAGATTCATAGGTAAGGAAAACTCCAGCTCTTTTTTGCCATTTCACACTGTGCTTCTTAAGGTATTTGATTCACAAAAACAAAGAGCTGCTGTAGTATTACTACTGGTGATTCTGGGATACAAACGTGACAAGCAGAGAACAAATTCATGTCAGGTTTTGTCCCTTCTCTTCAGTTATTATCTTCAGATAACACATTCACAGTAATCTGCGAGTGATCATTAGTTGTTGCATAAACTTGGCAACAGAGAGTGACCAAGATGGCATATGATAAAATGTAAATACAGTGACAGAGGTCTGTCTGATGATGCCACTCTCCAAAAACCTATCTTTTCAGCCTGCAACCTACCTTTTCAGCTGAAGGGTTTCTGACATGCTGCAGAATGGACCACTGGGAACTGACATCTGCATTGGCCTCCCAGTCATGAAACACCTTGAGAACAGGCAGCTGAAAAGCCCTGCTTGTCTGAATGCGCCCCTCAACTATGAAAGTACTGCAGACATTTCCCAGTGCCCTGATCTGCAGCACCTTGGAAGCCATTTAGTTGAGGCATTGGCAGACTGAAAAGGCAGCTCTTGGGGGGTCATGCTCAGTCATTAATGACCATAAACACATTCATAACTGCTGAATAGGATGCCAGCCAATATGTAGGACTCTTTTGAGTCGTGCTGAACAATTAGAACTGGTGCTCAGAACATGTGCTGTTGATAGGTGGGCAAAATATAGGTTGAACAGGGACAAATACTCAGTCAATGGAATATCTCAAGAGATATTTATTACTTTAAATTGTATAAAATGTTCATCATTGAGAACCTCTGAGCATTGTAAATGTAATGTATATACCTCTAGCAGGTAAAAAACTTAAAATCCTAAGCCCTGACAAGGGCACTGTGGTTGTTCCACCACGGCCATTATACAAGTAAGGTTTCTGATGACTGCCACTAAGGTCAAGAGCTCCAAAATTGTTAAGTAAATTGCTACACAAGAGATACTTGTGTTTGATGCTGAGAAAAGCCTGATTGAGGGGCTATGCTCAAAGGACAAAATATGTTATAGCTTTCACATAAGATAGAATTTTGTAGTTAGTCATGTGACAGGTTTGTTATGAGCGGGATTAATTATCTATGTATATTTGTATTATTTTCTAATCTGGTTGACAATATTGATTTGACAGGATACGAGGCTCTTCACCTTCAAGCTGTGGCTCTAGTCCTTTGAACATGACAAGCACACCTCCCCCTGACACTTCTTCACCAGGAGGCAAAAAGGTGAGGCACTATAACTGCTCTGATGTATATGGATAGCGCTTACTGTTCAGTTGAATGTAACTCAGGGTAACTAATTTGCCTGAGGGCTACATCATGGCACTGTTTGGTCACTGGGGGCATTTGTGATTCGATGAGTGGCCTGGAACACTTCATATGCTATCGGTGAAGTCAAAAGGTGCCTACAAAGCTCCATCTAATCATTTTTCTTCCTTGGAAAGGTCAGAGAAAAGGTGTTTTTTTTTAAAAAAATCTTCCTCTTCAATTTAAGCAAAGGGAAGTGGGATCCACCTTGATTGGTTTTTCTGTCATGCACAGTCTACAGGGGAATTTTCAAATTGCCCCCAAGTGACGTTTCTAGAACAAATTTGCAGTACAGGCTTCTTAAAAGTAAGCCATTTCATTCTTCTTTGCTTTCCCTTTGCCTAAAGAGCACTTCTGTGTGCTTTTGCCTTTCCTTTTTGACACAACTACATATTTTTTACAAAAAGTTAACTTAGAGCCAGATCATACACTGGAGTGTAAACAGGATTTGCTTATCAGTGGTAGAAGGTAAAATGATAGTGTCTGATGCAATCTCATTTTTGAAAGCATATATTACTTTGACACATGACTGAAGTAGTATTCACCTACTGTACATTATATCACCCTCATCTGTATGCTTATGTCATATATTGGCCTTCTCAGGGGCAGGGGAACCAGATACCACAAAATGTATTTCAGGAATTTTCTCACTATACAATGTTCAGCTGATATCTATAGGAATAAACTGAGGTAGGTGAGTACACTAAGTCCAAGATTCAGACTTCAGAAAGCTGCATCCCTATCAATCCCAATATTTTTTTACTTGAAAAAATTACTCAATATCTGTGTTCTCACCTTCCCCATAGCTGCTTAGGTGCAGGAGAAACTTTTT
This sequence comes from Ctenosaura bakeri, assembly GCA_948474755.1. NCBI lineage: Eukaryota > Metazoa > Chordata > Lepidosauria > Squamata > Iguanidae > Ctenosaura > Ctenosaura bakeri. The sequence goes on along the minus strand of CAOLHI010002749.1, from coordinate 14,773 downwards.
ACAAACCAGGAAATAAGTTCAAAATTGCTTCTAGTTTTGAGAAGAGCATCCATCATCCCAAAACAATCTAGAGGAGAGCATTTCAGGTTTTTAAAAATTTCCTCCAAGTTTGGTATTGGGGTTTGATCTTGGCAATCTCAGAAATGGCCTTGGAGAGCCACATATAGTCCATGGTCTACACTTCTGAGACCACCACTGGAAATCCATGTAGATTATCCTTTGATTAAACTCTCAAATTTACTGGCTGTTCGAATAGTTATCCACAGTTTTGGATAGCTGGTACTATGCATCTCCCTAAACAGGAATTGCAGTCCACTGTGTTTCTGTGGAATGGCTAGAGGAGAAATCTTAACACCATCTTGCATTACTTTCCATATGGCCTTTCACTTTGGTTCACTGCACAAAGATTTATCATAGAAGTTTACTCAGGTACTATGAGCTATTTTACAGCTGTCCCTATCAACTAGGGGTGGGAAAAGTGTGGGTCTTCAGATGGTGGATTGCATCCTCAACTGCAGTAGCCAACATAACCAGTGGTGCAGAATGCTGGGAATTGCACTCAAGCAAGAGCTGAAGGGCACATTTTGCTTAAACTTTCACCAGGTGGATAAAATATGTCCAGCAAAGGAAACATTTTATGTCTCACGCTGAACTTTGTGAAATGCCCTTCAAATTGGATGAGCTTTTCTGAGTAATAGAAAGTGTTACAAGTTATATTTAATACTTTAATAGTCCAAGGATGTGTTACACCACAGATCAGCTTATGAAAAAGTAATCTGGAAAGCAGATCTCAATATAATATCCCATTTTAACATAATACTTCAAATTATTCAGACATTCTTATTTTGTGCACGGACTGTTTTCTGAAATGCTCTTATGTCATCCGCTGGCAGTGACTGTTTGGTAAATAGTGAATATGGCATATACTTCTGATATGATTATCCAGTTTTCTTTAGATCTTCCCCTGCCTCTTTCTCAGAAGAGCAGAGTAGCGTATGTCAAAACTCAAACTACAGTAGTGCTTAATAACTTTGATTCAGTTTTAAATAAACAGTGATAATACAGCATACCACTGATACTGTTACAGTGAAGAATGGCTTATTCCAGCAATGGATACAAGCCAATAAGGAATGCATTGTTCATTGGCCAAGCTGTAGTTAAATGGCATCCTTCCTGACAAAACCACAGTGGTCAAAACTGTGGTGAAGATGATATTTCAGAAATCACCTACAGACAAGAAGAGGAAAACAAAACATGAATCCCTCCCTCATATCCAATATGAGCAAAGCCATTTTTATTCTCTCAGACTGAGAGCCTGCACTTGACAAATATTCCTATGGAAATGAACAGTTGATTTAACAATTCTGTGGGCTTGCCTTGATAAAGCTAATGTGATCAAATATATTTCAGACATTTTCATGGGTCAACCAATGAAGGAACTGCTTGTCCAGGATTACATCTCACGGAGCTATGGTTGTATATTTGAATGCCCCATCCAATAACTTGGGTTTACATATAAGTGAACCATCCAAGGTTTAACTGTAGCAAAGTAACTCCCATGCAGGTTGGTGTGGTTGAATAGGAAATGTGTTTAACAAAGAAACAAAACTATGACTTAACATTTATACACCATTGTTTTTAAATAAGTACTTCTAAGAATATATAACACCCATAACATTAATGATAACCCTTTCCAAGAACAGGTTGCTTTCCTGTAACTGTGGTTCTTTGAGTAGTCATCTGTGAATTCACACAAATGGGGTCATCTGCATCTGCATAGTGTATGTTTCAGAACCTTCAAGACTAGTATGACATGCATTTTGGGGGTAGACCCATCCATTCCCAACTTTCCTCCTGCCTAATCCCTCAGTTCCATGGACACAAAAGGAGCAGCTGGCAGCTGAAGGAGAAGGCAGGACATGACTTGGTGTCATGCCCTGCCTTGGAGACCCTGACAGTGAGGAGGAGTATTCTGAATCTGAGGCAGGAGTTCCCTCAGAAGCTTACTCAGTGGAAGATAACAACCAACAGCCTGAGCAGGAGGAACAAGTATCAGAAGACAAAACAACACAGACTCTTACTGTGTGAGAGAGACAATGCCAGAAAGAAGGGTTCTGCCATTCAGCTCATTTAAATAACAAATGAGTTTTAATGACAGAACAGCTGTGGCAACATCATTAGCAGATGAAAGGCAGACAGCTGGTCCATCCTTCTGAGGGTCGACAATTGGTCTTCTTGGTGGTTGAAGTCCTGTGCCATGTTCTCTTGACGGCTATCTTGGACCTCTGCTTGTTTGATGCCAATTTGTATTTGCCTTCTGCATTTGTTTTCTTGAACTTTGTTTGGACTACCCCCGCTCTTGCCTTCGTGGGTAAGCTCTGCCCTGCCACTTTGCTAGTCAACTGCCTGGTCTGCCTGGGAGACAACACTAGGGAGGATGGGTGTGTTTGAGTAAGCTCACAGATGACCACTCAGAGAACCACAGTTACAGGTAGGCCACCTGTTTTCTTCTTCATGGCCTCTGCAACTCACACAATGGAAGACTAGCAAGCTGCTAACCATATAAAGGCTTCTGGGCAGTTTGTGTTATATGTCTGACAGGCTCAGACAGTGAAGTCAGATGAAGACTCTCTAGGCGATGAGTTGGAGGTTTGCAGGTCAGAGTGTGTCACCTTGCCCCCATGAATGGCAAGAAGATCCAGGTGGGACTCCAAAGAGGAGTCTGAAGAATCCCCAGAGTTTGACAGGCATGGAACTGTGGCAGCATGAGATTGTTGATCCCAGGATGGTTTCTGTACTATAGAATATGAGGGTCCCAACAAGGTGAAGGTGGACCACAGTAGATGGAGCCACACTGGATGTTGAAGGTGGAACCTGATGAATTTGTGTTCCTTCCAGGAGGTAGACCATGTACAGGTCACAGGTCAAGCTGGAGATGGAACAACTTGGTACCAAAAGCAATGGGGCTGATGGACAAGCAGGCTTTCAATACCCATGAAAAGAGCAACATGCTTCCTTGGGATAATCATAGCAATGGCAACACTTACAGTTGCAATGGTAATAGTAGGCATTGGTGAAAACTTAGCATACCTATACAGGGATATCATCCTGTAGGAACAACCGTTAAGAGTCCTTCTTCTCAACCCAGGCATTAAGCCTAGTGGTACTGAGGACTTCAAGACTGATGATGGTATGTGGCTGTGTGATTGAGACTCTGAGCTCAAGGAGGACAAGGTTCACATTGATGTTGGGATTGAGCAGAAAGGACCAGTTTCCACAGTGATTTCACAGACAATGTCAGGACTGGTGGAGACAGTGCTAGAGCTAGAAGCAGAGCCCTATGTTCAGCAGGTAGAGGAGAGGTTGGTCCTTTTACTGATGGAGATGAGTTCCATTATTTCTCCATCTGAAGCTGTGTACACAACAACTGAACCTGGAGATCTTATGGGAGAATCAGCCACTGAAGTACAATCTTTCTGGTCAGGTGAAGCACAGAACCAAATAAGAATCAGTACCAAAGCCTCAGGCTCACCTGCAGGCAAGGATGGTTGCTTTGATGATAACCTGTGGGGCATGTTGAGAGGAGTTACCTGCTCTGGCCCTCTTCCTCTTCTTGTGCTTCTTATGTGCAAGTTGAGAGTGACTTGAGGCAGTTTCAGCTGCTGACTCCAGAGACCTCCCCAGTGTTGATGGAACATGATCCCAATCATAAGGGGTGGAAATAGACTCAAGCACAGGTTCAAGCAATACATTAGATGTGGAAGGAACTGTAGGCCTGGCTGCTGCTGGTTCAAGGGCTTATCTTTCCACCACGTGGAGTTTGGAAGAAGTGGACAAGGTCTCTTCAAAGGGTCCAGGACTTTACCAAGTGATTGTACTGTTCTTAAAGTCTACTGTCTTAAAATTTACTACTCTTAAAAACTATTGCAGTCACATGGCATTTTGTGAAAAGTAGCAGGAAAGGATAAATGAATTGGGTTTTTTTTTATCACTATGGCATTTTAATTCATCTGTTCTATAATATGCTTCTTTCTGTCACCAGTTACCACTTAAGGCTCCTTTCTCCCCACCAGCTTCATCGACTTTGGCTCCTCTAGTTTTATGGAAACCTTATGCTCTCTTAAAATCATTTGATATTTTTGTCTTTTGTGCTGTTTAGTCCATATGTATGGACAATATGTTGATAGCTATCGATTTAGCATTGCATTTAAAGGGATTCATTCACTGTGCCATTAAAAAGCTGGTCTAGGTGTAAACTTTGCTCTCCAGAAACGGTAATAACAACGCAAGCTGTAGTCAGTGCAATCATGCTGCTTTTTGGCACATAGTACAGTCATCTTAATTTAGTCTGTTCAGAGTATCATAGGTTTGATGTATCATTGTTTGGAACGTGTTTAAGAATGGTTCTAATGACAGTATCATTTATTTGATGACTGTATTACATAGTGACTCACCTATCATTTCCTAAGATGCAGAATTCAGTGGGAAGAAACTCTGATGTGATGATTTGTCATAATGTGAATGAGTTGTTACTAGGCCTGAAACAATCCTGAGGGAAATTCTAGCTGAGACACATCTGGACTTGAAGCTCATAAAAATCATCTAAAGGCTGACAGATGGTTTCTTCTCTTAGTCTTAATAAAATAAATAAATAAATTCAGGTGGTTGCTTAGATTAATCAGAAATTCCACTGTAACCTACAGAAGTCAGGAGAAACTACTGAAAAGATTTATATCTTTCCAGGAAGTAAGTTTTGATATTTTCAGAGAAATAAAGTAAGCTGCCACAGACTAGTGAGTTATGTCCTTTGAGATTTCCAGTGGGTGAGAATTTTTATTAGCTGTCAAGATATTTTCTGCATTATGATTTTAGCATATGGTTAGACTTTTCACTATGCAACATGTGTTGCTACTTTCCTTAATGATACCTTGCCTGTTGCTCTCAAAATAGAAACCCTCAACCAAATAGTATTATTGTTCAGTTCCTTTTTTCCAATTTGTCATAGTTCAAGAAAATTGGCAGAAGCTAATTTTAAATGGAAATTTCTGTCATTGTTTCTTGGATATGTTTCCATATTAAACACCATGCAGAAAGTAGTATGGGTCCAAATCATTTTGTGTTTAAACATATTAAATTTGTGCAACTTAGTAATTCAGAGGAGGGTGGGAAATTGACAATCATTGTCACAATCCAAGTGTCAAAGGCCTCCTGGAGAGCAAATCACCCATCCAGTTTAACATTTGACATCAACAGGAAGACAGCTTTTGGAATTATTATAAATTCATGTGCATGAAAATTTTTTGTCTGAGATGGCAACTTCTGGTACAGGGTCACAGATGATCCAATGAAAATGATGGTTTTGATGGAGGTGTGAACAAATTGTATGCCTAATTGATCAAAACAGGGTTCATATTTTTCACTGAAAATTGTCCTAAAAAGGCTAGCCTTAGAATGTGAGACTTTGCAAACTGTTGTTAATGTGATGAGGAACTTAATTCACAGCACAAAAATTATGCTGGACACTAAAAGGCTTGCTCTATTTGATCTCCCTTTCTTTTTAGATTTTGAATGGTGGAACTCCAGACATTCCTCCTACAAGTTTACTATCCAGTCAGATCCATGACAATCCAGGTTATCCATATTCTGACAATTCCTCCATTCTAGGTAAGCATACACCATGGAAGCCAGGACAGCTGTAAAGGAGAAAGAAATGGGGATAGAAACTGTCATCTTCTAGTCATTGGGTAGTAGGTCTGAATTGTCCCATGACAATATCAGGATTAGGGTTCTCAGTTAAGTCAGAGTGGGATCTCAGAACTTCAGAAAAATTGTCTAGAACTTTGGAGAATTTGTACAATCCCCACCTGATTTAAGTAGTGAGCATGTTGTTATTTGCAAACTTCCACTGATGAAATCCTGGGTCATCAGCTCAGTCACTGCTGAAGGATGCACTGTTTCCATATTATTGTAACTGGGTTCTAGAAAACAGTACTTTGTTACATTTGTTTCCATATTCATACACCGGAAGTCTGCAAGTAGTAAAAGATGTAATTGACCCCAAAGCTGAAAGCATTTAAATCTCTGCTTAAATGTAGTCAAAGCCAAGGTAAAACCTTGGTAGCAACAACTGTTGCTAATTATCTTTTTTTCCCCCAGACTCCAAAATGTTTAAGGTAGTCCTAAACCGTTGGCAAATATATCAACTCGTTCCCCCATCTGTTATTTATAGGTTATTCTGTAGTTCAACTAGAATGATGTTTCCTCTCACTATGTATAGTTCAAAATATTAAAATCAGATTACCACTGTTCTCTCTTGCTGACCAGTTTTTACTTTCTTTTTCTAGGGGAAAACTCACACATAGGCATTGATATGATAGACAATGACCAAGGATCCAGCAGCCCAAGCAATGACGAGGCAGCAATGGCAGTTATCATGAGCCTTTTGGAAGCTGATGCGGGCCTTGGGGGTCCAGTTGATTTTAGTGACTTACCTTGGCCCTTGTAAATGCTACCTAATAGCTTTGACATCTGGATATATCAAAGTGCATTATTGGTGGAATTCTCCCATCTGTGAAACTTGTTGAAATGCTTTTGATGTTTTAATTTCATAAGCCATATCAAGAGAACTGTCACCCTCATCCCCCGTGTAATTTCAGACCAAGTGGAGATCAACGTGCTACAGTGTTCCTACATCATTGATTTGGTTAGCTGTGTATAGCTTGGATTAACTGTATATTTTGGGTTCTGTTCTTGTGTTGATGTTTTTTAAAGAAAAGATCACTGTGCAAACTAAGCACTGGCATCACTGGTAGCTTTTATATGCAAATGGTCATTTCAGCTGTATGGTGTGTTTTTACACTACAGGAAAAAGTTCCCCATGTGGATAATGGATATTTCTTATACTAATGTATCAAAACTGTTTCTTGTAAGATCCTTTACTATAAATATTGTTGAAGTGTAATGTATTAGACAGTGAAATATTTTTAAAATAAAAAGTTTTCCCTTAATTCTGAATTTATTCACTTGGAATGTAAAATAAACTTAGATGAAGTGCATTGTGACAACAGAAGAAACAGGAAGCTCTGGACAAGTATCACAGGAGAGTTGCATGACAAGGTCTGACTATAAAAGTCTCTTAGGCTGATATGGCCAATTCTGTTGTTAGACTGGACTAGAGTAGAATTGTTGACTCAATGAGATTTGGCTATGTACTAACTTGCTATTCAACAATTGATTCAGTAGATTTCCTAGTTGGATTAAACAGGATACCAGTCAAAAGTCTAACAGTCACATTAAAAAGTTTCTGTATAGCTCAGATGTACAGTCTTTGTGCTGCTGAACAAAGACAGAAGAGGAAGCAACAATACTACAGGCTTCTCTCCATGAAGCTTTTATAGATTCCTGTTATTACTTCCTCCCCTCCTGCCTGCCAGCTTCTAATGAAACCATAATTCTAAGTGCTACCTCAGGTTGCTGTTCTCACCATTCCTCCAGAATTGCTGTTGCCCTTACAGCTTCCAGGGTCTATTGAGTTACCCATTCTCAGGGTGGTGGAAGGAGCAATACACAACTAGTGGAGTCATTCCCTCACACCAGCTGATTAAGGTAGGAGTCCCAAAGTTCCAATTCTGTTTTGTCTGTTTTCTCTCTCCTCAAAAGTTTTAATGTTCCTGCCTTGCCAGCTGATCGAGCTTTCTAACTCTTCCTCTTTCTTAAAACCTTTCTCTAAAGAATCAAATATAAGAATTCAACATGGGTAGTGGTTTTGCAAAGAAAAAACAAAAATTACAAGATTTGGATGGTGAGAGAGGATTAGCACTTACCTTCTGAGAAAAAGAGACAGTAATCATAGGATAAAACAATTAGAAAAATCTCTTCCAAGACTGAGAGTACACAGGTTATAGTCTGAATTTTTGAAACTATGCCATTTAGTGATTGTCTGAAAGCAGCCTTGGTACTATAAATAAAACTTTGTACTCTCCAAATTGTCAGGCAAAATACACCCCCCTTCCACTACATCAAACATCTTGGTGGAAAAGACCAAGTTCTCAAGTGTAGATTGTCAGACATTTATTTTGAAATTAAAAAACAGAGCTGGTATCCTGGTTATTAAAAGAAAAATGTAATAAATTAAGACAGCTAATATTAAAATAATGGCAATTTTATTTGAATGAAAAACTTGAGTTTACAATCAGTTAATAAGTGAAGAGTGAACAACTTTCATTTTCCTATTCCATGACATATGAAAAAACCTCTCAGTAAATAAATACTTCTGTGAACAGATTTAAGGTAAGGCAAATTTTTAAGATAAAGCCCATATCAGTTGTTCCTGAACCTTGCACATGGCTCACATCAAACATGAAAAACCCTTCACTGGATAAGTCTGAAAAAAATGGCCATTGGATCACAGTCCAAAAGCCCCAGTGGCAAGAATTTGTGCTCATCCATAAGAGAATAGAGTTAAGTAGGCTCATCATCTCTGTTCAGAACTATTTACATTTAGCTGAATAGAAAGTCTCCGAAAGCAGCACTCTGTTTAGTCAACATTGTGCATCGTGACTATAAAAATGGCTTTGAGAAATTTTTTTGTCCACCATTTATAAAGTGCCACTATCAATTAAGTCTGCATTTTGCCCACTGTGTATCAAAATACTGAATAAACCATAGCCTCCAAATCCTGCTATTTCTGACAGAGCCTTAGGATGAGGACAGTCCACCATACAACCAATACCACAAAAACCTACTTACTGGTAAACAAATGCAGGTATGTAACTGAACCTCATGATGTTACACATGTACTCCTACAAACCATAATCAGATCCCACTTTGGTCTTTTTAAAGTCCATACTGCAGTATCCTAAAACATTATATGTTCATTACACAATGGAGAGAAGCTGGAATTGCAGTGCAGTATGAGCTCATTATAGCATCTTCATTTTTATAATAAGCATGCTTTTGTTTAACCAAGAGTGTAGATCAGAGTGGCAAGTTCTGTCCCTCAGGATCCACATCACTGTTGCTGGGTTGAGGATGAATGGGCAGAATATCCAGTTCATCCACCTGGGGAGTGGGATGCATCACCACCAGCTGGTCCTGGGGAATATCTGCTGCAGCAGCTGCCAGGTTGGTAATAGATTTACTTTTCACACACTGGAAGTCAACATGCCGACTCTTCCCTTCCTCCTTCTCCCATGACATTCGTATGAAAGGTCTCTGGACATAATTGTAGATCACTTCTGGTCTTCCACCTGGCCGCTTCTTAACCTTTTCCTTGTATGTAGGGTATCCTGAAATGTTAAAGATAAAAACAATTGTCTTCAATTTCATTTCAAATTACAGCACTCCAGATCAATTAAGAAATCAAGAATTTATGTAGCCAGCGAGCATACTAGATTTAGTCAGCACTGTATGCAAGACTTCTCCTTTTCCCCAACCTTCAAAGAAGCAACTGTGGACATGTCTTTCTGCTACAACCAATGACACAGAATGATTTATTAAAATGAACTCACACTCATTTAATACATTCTGGGCTGAAATGAACAGGTTGCTTACCTGTAACTGTGGTTCTTCGAGTGGTCATCTGTGCCATCATACACTAGGAGCTTTAGCGCCTGCGCGGTAGCGTTCGGAAACTTCTAGAGCTTGTTCGCTTGGCGGGAACCCCTCCCCCACGCCGGTACTGCGCATGCTCCTCCCACCGAGCAACGGTCTCTCCTCAGTTCTGTCGTCCGCCGTAGAACCTACAGGGACCTGAAAGAGAGGGGAGGAAGGGCGGGTGTGTATGATGGCACAGATGACCACTCGAAGAACCACAGTTACAGGTAAGCAACCTGTTCTTCGTGGTCTCTGTGCCTTCATACACTAGGAGACTGTGTAGCTTACCGGTCGGACGGCGGGTCAGGTCCTACAGCACGGAAGCCAACACCTCACGTCCAAACCGGGCATCTCTGCGCGACCGGCAGTCGAGCCTGTAGTGGCGTACGAAGGTCGATGGTTGGGACCAGGTCGCCACACGGCAGAGTTCATGCAGGTCAACTCCTCGCAGGAGGGCCGCAGAAGTAGCCACCGCTCTGGTGGAGTGGGCTCGAAGCAGGACTGGCGGAGGCTTCCTCGCGAGCTCATACGCCAGTTGAATAGTCCTCACCACCCATTTGGAGAAGCGCTGGGTGGACACTTTGAGGCCCTTCCGACGTCGCCCATAGCAAACGAAGAGATGCGGCGTCTGTCGGAAGGAAGCAGTCCTGTCCATGTAGAAGGCCACGGCCCGACGCACGTCCAGGGAGTGGAGAGACCGCTCCAACGGTGTCGTCGGGTTCGGGAAGAAGGCAGGCAGGATGATGTCCTGGTTGAGATGGAAACTGGACACCACCTTAGGCAGGAACGAGATGTCAGGTCTCAAGACCACCTTGTCTCTGTGGAAGACCGTGAAGGGCTCATCGGATCGAAGAGCTGTGATCTCACCCGCTCGCCTCGCTGAGGTCACCGCTACCAAGAAGGCAGTTTTCATGGTGAGGAGCCTATCATCCGAGGTCGCCATCGGCTCGAAGGGCGGCTTTGTCAGCTGCGAGAGCACCAGCGAGAGGGACCACGGCGGTAGCGGCGGCGATACCGGCGGGTAGAGATGATGAAGTCCTTTCAGGAACTGCTTAACGGTATCGTTCCTGAAGAAGGCCGAGGCAGCCGACCGTGGCGGTTGGTATGCCACGATCGCGGAAAGATACACCTTCAGGGATGGAAACGCCAGCCCCTGTTGCCGGAGGTGCAGGAGGAAATGCAGGACGGTAGAGAGCCCCGCGGGCGATACCGGCTCACTCCTCTCGTTAGCGAAGGTCAGGAAGCGTCGCCACTTGTATTGATAGTTGCGACGGGTGGATTCCTTCCTGGCCGCGACGAGGACGGTACCGAGCACGGGATCGTCTAGTGCGATATCCTCCAGGCATGGAGGGCCAGGCGTGGCAGGTCCGGATGGAGGACTCGGCCGCCGGAGTGGGAGAGCAGGTCCGGTGTCGGTGGCAACCGGAGCACGTCGTCTCGTGCGGCTTGTAGCAGGGGTGCGAACCAATGTTGCCTCGGCCAGTACGGGGCTACCAGGATCACGTCGGCTCGGTCGGCGAGGATCTTCGATATCGTCCGGCCGAGCAGCGGGAACGGCGGGAACGCGTAGAGGAGTTCCCCGGTCCACGGAAACTGGAAAGCGTCCCCGATGGAGGCACGATCGTGGCCCGCTCTGGAACAGAATCGGCGACACTTCGCGTTTTCCCTGGTCGCGAAGAGGTCGATCGATGGTTCGCCCCAGCGGTCCCGAATCAGTCTGAACGCCTCTCCAGAGAGAGACCATTCGTGATGGGATGAGGTGTCCCTGCTGAGGGCGTCTGCCGTGGTGTTCTCCTGCCCGGCCAGGTGAACTGCCACGGGATGCGTATGCAGGCGAATGCACCATTCCCACAAGTCGAGCACAATGTTGAGCAGGGTTGTGGAGTGAGTCCCTCCTTGTCTGTTGATGTAACAGACGGCGGTGGTATTGTCCGTCAGAACCAGGACCGTCCGCCCCGCTACGACGTGGCGGAACGCCCGTAGCGCTTTCAAGACGGCGAGTAGCTCCAGCGCGTTGATATGGAGAGCGGTCTCGTCGTCGGTCCATCTGTCGCGGACTCTGAGATCGCCGCAGTGGGCACCCCATCCATACAGGGAGGCGTCGGTCGTTACCGTCACCTTCGGTGTCGGCTGTTGGAAAGGCATCCCTGACATGAGATTGCATCGCGACTGCCACCATCGGAGGGATGAGCGGACGTCTCCCGGCAGCTGCAGTCGGAGAGTCTGTTCGTCTCGCAGGGGGTCGAATATGCGGACGAACCAGTGTTGAAGAGGTCTCGCTCTCAGCCTGGCGAGATATGTCACAGTGGTCGTCGCAGCCATGTAGCCCAAGAGCTGCTGGACGCTTCTCGCAGATAACGTCGGGGCCGTACGCGCGTGAGCGGCGGCCCAGATCAGGGTTTGGGCTCGAGACTCTGGTAGGTACGCCCTGGCGGAGGTTGAGTCGAGCGTCGCCCCGATGAAGTCCAAGATCCTCGCCGGCTCGAGGTGGGACTTCTTCGGATTCACCCGTAGACCAAGGCGGGTCAGGAGTGACAACGTCATGTGGACGTCGTGGTAAAGTCTCTGTTTGCAGGACGCCACCAACAGCCAATCGTCGAGGTAAGGGAAGACAGAAGCACCCTTCGTCCGCAGGAAGGATACCACCGGGGCCATGCACTTGGTGAAGACCCTTGGGGCAGTCGAGAGTCCGAACGGCAGCACCTTGTACTGGTAACAGGTGTCGTCGACTGCGAAGCGGAGGTACCGTCTGTGCTGCGGGCGAATGGCGATATGGAAGTATGCGTCTCGGAGATCGATGGAGGCGAACCAGTCCCCTCGATGTAGGAAGGGCAGGATCGACGGTATCGTGACCATCTTGAACCTTTTGGGGCGGATGTAGTAGTTCACCCCTCTGAGGTCTAGGATCGGCCGGAGGGTACCGTCGGCTTTCGGTACCGTGAAGTACCTGGAGAAGAAGCCGGTGGTCTTGGCCTCTTGCGGGAGCCGCTCGATCGCCCCTTTCTGGAGGAGGGATTGGATCTCTTCCAGGAGGGCCGGACTCGACGGCGTGGAATAGTAAACGCCTCGAGGAGGAAATCGAGAAACTCGATGGCGTAGCCAAGACGGACGATGGAAAGCACCCAAGAGTCCGTAGTGACACACTGCCACTCCGCGAGATGTCGAGCAAGAGTCGGTTGGTCTCCGAGCGCTGATGGTAGGCTGAAGAGTGGGTATTGGTAGGTCCTGCCAGGCACGTCAAAACCGAGACTTTGTCTCGGAGGAGGACTTCTTGGACGAAGCCGGGCATCGCCTAATCGTGCGTCTGGCCGATGAGCCGGAGGACGGTCTCGACTGTCCAGACTGGGCCGAACGCTGGAACGACGAGGTGGAAGATCGTCGCCAGGATGGGCGGAAGGTGGAGGTCCTGCGGGCTTGCGTGGCCGGCTGTAGCCCGATCTTCTTGGCGGTCAGCCTCGCCTTAACGAGATTGTCCAAAGCTTCGTCTGTGGACGAATTGAATAGGCCCTCACCGTCGAAGGGGAGATCTTCAATCCTCCTTCTGGTGTCCTCCTGGATGTCGGCCGGTCGCAGCCAAGCATGGCGGCGCAGGCCGACGGATCCCGCCATGACCCGGGAGGCAATCTCCACTGCGTGCCTGGAGGAGGCCATCTGCTGCCGAGCGATGGAGATGGCCTCGTTGAAGATCACGGAGGACGCTTGGCGGATGTCCTCCGGTACCGCCTCCATCGCCGGTTGCAGGCGATCGAGCACCTTTTTCAGGTATGCCGCGAGGCAAGCCTGAGTGTTGGACAGCCTGATCTGCAAGGAGGCAGCTGAATAGAACCTTCTTGCATAGGCGTCCAACTTCCTGCCCTCTTTGTCCGGCGGGGTGGTGTGTTGCCTGCCGGAGCCTTTCGTCTGTGCCGACTCGACCACCACAGAGTTCGGTGCAGGGTGATTAAAGAGATAACCGGCGTTATCCTTCTGCACCCTGTAGAGGTGTTCTAACCGCTGCGGTATCGGCTGAGCCGAGGCCGGTCTATCCCAGGCGGCCTTCACCAGTCTGGATACCCGGGGCAGGAGAGGCAGCGGGGCCGTGGAAGGTCGCTTCTCCTCGAAGACGGAGAAGGCTGGATCGTCGTCCTCCGGCTCCGCATCGGCGATCTTAAGGCCGAGGGTAGTAGCCATGCGGAGCAGCATCGCAGAGAACTGGTGGACGTCCTCTGGAGCAGAATCTGGGATCGGGTCCCCGAATCCCAGCGGAGGAGACTCCTGGGAGGCCGCCTCAGACACCTCTGATTCCGCACTCGAGTCGTACGACTCTGAGGTCGGTGAGTCCTCTCGCCGCTCGCTTTCCGGCTCCTTCGCAGTCGCCACAGGTGTTGCCTTCGTAGGCTTCTCTGCAGCCGGGGCGGTGGTAGCAGCAGCGTCCCGCTTGGGCTGGCTGACTACTGACTTCACCTTCTTAGTGGTGACAGGGGTAGTCTGGCAGGCTGACGTCGTCGTAGCCCGCTCAGTCACCACCGACTCCGTAGGGCGCGTCGCCGTTGCCGTGACCCTAGGAGGTGGCGATATCGCCCGATACCGAGGTGAAGGCTCCCTCGCCCTATGATATCGAGGAGAGGGAGAGCGGCTGAAGGAGCGGCGGTCCGACGGAGATCGGCTTCGGCGTCGACGGTACCGAGCCTCGTCCCCTCTAGGCGAGCGCGATTCACGCTGTCGACGAGGTGACCGGGACCTCCGGAAGGTCTCCCAGCGACTCGGGCCACGATGGTACCGATCCCGGTACGATGGCGAATGTGACCGATAAGAGGCCGGGCGCTCTCTCCATTCAGATTCCCTCGCGTACCTGGCCACGTAGGACGCCGAGGTGTATCTGGAGGCAGACGAGCGAGGTTGTTCCTCTCTTGTCTCCCTAGGAGGCGGCGAGGCCACCGGACGCTCGGAAGAGCGGGACCGGGACCGGAAGGAGGTCGAACGCCGCTCCGGAGAAGGAGAGGGCTCTCTCTGCTGCAGGTCGGCCGACCTGCGACGGCTAGGAGGGCGGTGGCGCTCCTCCACCAGGGTTGGAGGGTCTGCCACAGGCGAGTCCGGGCGCTGTTGGGGAACGTCCTCGATCTCATCATCCGAGAGATCGACGGACTCGCCTCGCCCTTTGGAAGGCTGCTGAGTAGGAGGAGGAGTAGGAGGTTGAACG